>JBBPBX010085648.1:0-15051 GCA_038048925.1 Garcialebias charrua | reverse complement strand
GCGTCCGAGGGAGACTCTCCTGCTCGGACACGTCCCGCACCAACCTGGCCTCCTCACCTCTGGAGCTCTGCCACCTCCAGGGTGAGCACCCACGGTTCAAAGCTCCTGCGTCCGAGGGAGACTCTCCTGCTCGGACACGTCCCGCGCCAACCTGGCCTCCTCACCTCTGGAGCTCTGCCACCTCCAGGATGAGCGCCCACGTTTCACCGCTCGTGCGTCCGAAGAAGGGCCACCCTCCTCGGACACGCTCCGCGCCACCCCGGCCTCCTCATCTCTAGAGCTCTGCCACCTCCAGGATGAGCTTTCACCGCTCGTGCGTCCGACGGAGGCTCTCCTGCCCGGACACGCGTCGCGCCAACCCGGCCTCCTCATCTCTGGAGCTCTGCCACCTCCAGGATGAGCCCCCACTTCCACCGCTCGTGCGTCCGAAGAAGGGCCACCCTCCTCGGACACGCTCCGCGCCACCCCGGCGTCCTCACCTCTGGAGCTCTGCCACCTCCAGGATGAGCTTTCACCGCTCGTGCGTCCGACGGAGGCTCTCCTGCCCGGACACGCGTCGCGCCAACCCGGCCTCCTCATCTCTGGAGCTCTGCCACCTCCAGGATGAGCCCCCACTTTCACCGCTCGTGCGTCCGAAGAAGGGCCACCCTCCTCGGACACGCTCCATGCCACCCCGGCGTCCTCACCTCTGGAGCTCTGCCACCTCCAGGATGAGTCCCCACTTCCACCGCTCGTGTGTCCGACGAAGGGCCACCCTCCTCGGACACGCTCCGCGCCACCCCGGCCTCCTCATCTCTAGAGCTCTGCCACCTCCAGGATGAGCTTTCACCGCTCGTGCGTCCGACGGAGGCTCTCCTGCCCGGACACGCGTCGCGCCAACCCGGCCTCCTCATCTCTGGAGCTCTGCCACCTCCAGGATGAGCCCCCACTTCCACCGCTCGTGCGTCCGAAGAAGGGCCACCCTCCTCGGACACGCTCCATGCCACCCCGGCGTCCTCACCTCTGGAGCTCTGCCACCTCCAGGATGAGTCCCCACTTCCACCGCTCGTGTGTCCGACGAAGGGCCACCCTCCTCGGACACGCGTCGCGCCAACCCGGCCTCCTCATCTCTGGAGCTCTGCCACCTCCAGGATGAGCCCCCACTTCCACCGCTCGTGCGTCCGAAGAAGGGCCACCCTCCTCGGACACGCTCCGCGCCACCCCGGCCTCCTCATCTCTAGAGCTCTGCCACCTCCAGGATGAGCTTTCACCGCTCGTGCGTCCGACGGAGGCTCTCCTGCCCGGACACGCGTCGCGCCAACCCGGCCTCCTCATCTCTGGAGCTCTGCCACCTCCAGGATGAGCCCCCACTTTCACCGCTCGTGCGTCCGAAGAAGGGCCACCCTCCTCGGACACGCTCCATACCACCCCGGCGTCCTCACCTCTGGAGCTCTGCCACCTCCAGGATGAGTCCCCACTTCCACCGCTCGTGTGTCCGACGAAGGGCCACCCTCCTCGGACACGCTCCGCGCCACCCCGGCCTCCTCATCTCTAGAGCTCTGCCACCTCCAGGATGAGCTTTCACCGCTCGTGCGTCCGACGGAGGCTCTCCTGCCCGGACACGCGTCGCGCCAACCCGGCCTCCTCATCTCTGGAGCTCTGCCACCTCCAGGATGAGCCCCCACTTCCACCGCTCGTGCGTCCGAAGAAGGGCCACCCTCCTCGGACACGCTCCGCGCCACCCCGGCCTCCTCATCTCTAGAGCTCTGCCACCTCCAGGATGAGCTTTCACCGCTCGTGCGTCCGACGGAGGCTCTCCTGCCCGGACACGCGTCGCGCCAACCCGGCCTCCTCATCTCTGGAGCTCTGCCACCTCCAGGATGAGTCCCCACTTTCACCGCTCGTGCGTCCGAAGAAGGGCCACCCTCCTCGGACACGCTCCATGCCACCCCGGCGTCCTCACCTCTGGAGCTCTGCCACCTCCAGGATGAGTCCCCACTTCCACCGCTCGTGTGTCCGACGAAGGGCCACCCTCCTCGGACACGCTCCGCGCCACCCCGGCGTCCTCACCTCTGGAGCTCTGCCACCTCCAGGATGAGTCCCCACTTCCACCGCTCGTGTGTCCGACGAAGGGCCACCCTCCTCGGACACGCTCCGCGCCACCCCGGCCTCCTCATCTCTAGAGCTCTGCCACCTCCAGGATGAGCTTTCACCGCTCGTGCGTCCGACGGAGGCTCTCCTACCCGGACACGCGTCGCGCCAACCTGGCCTCCTCATCTCTGGAGCTCTGCCACCTCCAGGACCAGCGCCCACCGTTCACAGCTCCTGCGTCCGACGGAGACTCTCCTGCTCGGACACGCTCCGCGCCATCCCGGCCTCCTCATCTGTGGAGCTCTGCCACCTCCAGGATTAATGCCCACACTTCACAGCTCGTGCGTCCGACGGAGACTCTCCTGCTCGGACACGCTCCGCGCCATCCCGGCCTCCTCATCTCTGGAGCTCTGCCACCTCCAGGACCAGCGCCCACACTTCCCAGCTCCTGCGTCCGACGGAGGCTCTCCTGCTCGGACACGCTCCGCGCCATCCCGGCCTCCTCATCTCTGGAGCTCTGCCACCTCCAGAACCTCGAGCACCAGCCGAACCTGCGTACCCACACTTAAACACCATCCCTGGGTTAAGACCAGAGATCCGCGCCGCCCAGACCTCCATGGTCCTGGTGCACCAACCAAAAACTCTGTGAACTCTCTGTGGTACTGGTGTTCCATGGCCCTTCAGCGTTCCCTGCTACCTGGCCCCCTCTCCTGGAGGTCTCCCACCTCCAGCCTGGCAGAGCCTGGCATAGCCTAAGTCCCAGCCCGCGCCGAGACTCTATCATGGGACGCCGCTCCCGTCTACCTGGCCCCCTCTCCTGGAGGTCTCCCACCTCCAGCCTGGCAGAGCCTAAGTCCCAGCCCGCGCCGAGACTCCGTCATCGGTTACCGCCCCAGCTACCTGGCCCCCTCTCCTGGAGGTCTCCCACCTCCAGCCTGGCAGAGCCTAAGTCCCAGCCCGCGCTGAGACACCGTCATCGTTTACCGCCCCCAGCTACCTGGCTCCCTCTCCTGGAGGTCACCCACCTCCAGCCTGACAGAGCCTAAGTCCCAGCCCGCGCCAAGACTCTGTCATCGTTTACCGCCCCAGCTACCTGGCCCCCTCTCCTGGAGGTCACCCACCTCCAGCCTGGCAGAGAGCCTAAGTCCCAGCACGCGCCGAGACTCTGTCATCGGTGGTCCGTGCGCGTCGCACGTTGAATGGAGACGGTAGAGCCGTCGGAGACGCAGCCGACGGGCAGACGCGTCCGAGACTAAGGACCGAGCGTCGGCCCCGCCGCCGTGGCCCAACGTCACCTGTGCGACCGGTTGGGGGCCAGCAGTGCCCGGTAGGAGTCACCTGCCACAAAGGGCAGAATTGACTTCGACATACTAGGCAGCCATCCATCCCAGTTGATCGCACGGAGGCTCGTGGAGAGTCACGCCGACGGAACAATGCGACGGCAGGCCGCCGGTGCCCAACCAGCGTCGCCCGTCCCCCCCGGAGGGGGGAACGTGCGCCGTGGAGGGTCCCTTCGACATGCATACGCACCGGCCCCACCGCCACGGCCCAGCGTCGCCCGTCCACCCCAGAGGGGGGGAGCGTGCGCCGTGGAGGGTCGTGTCGACGGAACCCAACGAGACGGACGATGCCCGCGCGACCCAGCGTCGCCCGCATGGCTTAGTGACGAGCATATGCTACTGGCAGGATCAACCAGAGAGCCCCAGCTGCGCGGCAGGCCAGCGGCTCCCCCAGCTACGTCGGCCCCGCCGCCGCGGCCCAGCGTCGCCCGTCCCCCGGAGGGGCCGTGCCACGTGGAAGGTCGCGACGACGGAACACTGCGACGGCATCCCGCCGCGGCCCAGCGTCGCCCGTCCCCCGGAGGGGCCGTGCGCCGTGGAGGGTCGCGTCGAGGTAGCATACGCAATGGCGACGGCATCCCGCCGCGGCCCAGCGTCGCACGTCCCCCGAAGGGGCCGCGCGCCGTGGAGGGTCGCGTCGGGGTAGCATACGCCCGACGGAACAATGGCGACGGCATCCCGCCGCGGCCCAGCGGCGTCCGTCCCCCGGAGGGGCCGTGCGCCGTGGAGGGTCGCGTCGGGGTAGCATACGCACAAGGGAGACGATGCGACGGCATCCCGCCGGGGCCCAGCGTCGCCCGTCCCCCGGAGGGGCCGCGCGCCGTGGAGGGTCCGCGTCGGGGTAGCATACGCACAAGGGAGACGATGCGACGGCATCCCGCCGGGGCCCAGCGTCGCCCGTCCCCCGGAGGGGCCGAGCGCCGTGGAGGGTCCGCGTCGGGGTAGCATACGCACCGACTCCGCTACAGGCGAGCCGACAACGGGGCAACCATGTGGGGTCCGGAGTCATCCGCGAGCCCACGCGGTCCCCGGCCGTCCGTGAGAGCCGGGAGATCGCACCGCCAACAGAGTTTAAGAGAAACGGGTGTTTCGGAGTCCGATCACGCTGTGCCGGGGGGGGCCGCGCTCCGCCCTGTCCGGAGCCAGGTCCCGAAGCGCGCCGGAGCTCCTCGCCTTACCACTGGGACAGACCGGTCGTCTCGGCCTCGCTACCGATGGGTCGCGGCCAGGGCCCGGAGGCTGGACGAGCGGACGCCCGCTCGAGCGCCACCGGCCTTGCCCGGTCGCTGGAGGTGAGCCCGCATGCGATGGAGAACCTAGCTACCGAGGCCGTCGGGCCAGTAGAGCCTCCACGAGGACGGGCCGCGTTTGCTAGTCGATCGAAGTGACCAGGGGGGGCTGGAGGACGAGGCCCCAGCTCCGCCGCAGGGCGTGGAGCCGGGCGCCACCAGGGAAGCTCCGGAGAGCTGGAGAACCGAGCTGCCGAGGCCGTCGGACGGACCGGTCCGCGGGTAGAGCCTCCGGCACAGGGTCACTCGGGGGTCCGTCGCGTCGGAAATGAGTTCACCTGCGCGGTCTACCAGGCTACCGAGTCCGTAGGACGCACCGTTTTCGGGATAGAGCCAGCGGAAGGTCCCCGGCGCGCGCCGGAGCTCCGCTGAGAACCAGGGGGGCCGATGCTGAGCGGAAGCCCCACCGCGGGACTCCCTGCCTGGATAGGACGAGGCCCCAGCTCCGCCGCAGGGCGTGGAGCCGGGCGCCGACTGGGAAGCTCCAGGGAGCTGGAGAACCTGACTGCCGAGGCCGTCGGACGGACCGGTCCGCGGGTAGAGCCTCCGGCACAGGGTCGCTCGGGGTTCCATCGCGTCGGAAATGAGCTCACCTGCGCGGTCTACCAGGCTACCGAGTCCGTAGGACGCACCGTTTTCGGGATAGAGCCAGCGGAAGGTCCCCGGCGCGCGCCGGAGCTCCGCTGAGAACCAGGGGGACTGATGCTGAGAGGAAACCCCACCGCTGGGCTCCCTGCCTGGGCACGCGATGACGAGCTGGACCCCGGAGGGTCTGGCGGACCGGTACCGGCTCCGGACGAGGCGGTCCGGGGTTCCCACGTTGGGCGTTGCGTGGGAAATTAATAACCGCGCCCGCGGTCTACAGACGAAAAGTCCGCCAGACGCTTCGTTTTCCGGATAAAGCCATCCGAAGGTCCCCGGCGCGCGCCGGAGCTCCACTGAGAACCAGGCCGGCCATCGCTGCTCAGAAGCCCCAGAACGAGGCTCCATTGCTGGGTACACGAACCAGAAAGGCCCCCGGGGCGCCCTGGAGGTCCGCTCTGGACCGACGGAACCATGTACCAGGGCAGAAACATCGTGCCCAAGGTCGGTAACGACGAGGCGGACGCACTCGTCGCTCCGACATGGCCGGCCGAGCTCCACAAAACCAGATAATCGCGTTTAAAGGTGCGCCGAAACCTTCCAAAACCCACAGAAACTCAGCAAAAGTCGGATCGGGCAGTCAGGGAACTCCCTTGGCATCCCTGGAGGTCAAACACTTAGTGCATGGAGAGAAAAATTTAAGCGGATTTTTTCTAAGTGTCTTAAAAACTGGGTTTCTGAAATCGTTCCGGTGGGTGTTTTCAGGGTTGGCCAAACCTCCCCTGAGAAACGTCAAAAACAGGCAAATTCTTCAAAAGGTCTCCTGAAAAAACGTCTAAAATGCACGTTTGACGTTAAGTAGAGAAAACCCCTGCCTGAGAAACGTCAAAATTTTCAGACGTTTTTTCAGGCCAAGGGTTCGTCGATTTCGTCGATTTTCAAACGACCGTATCTCGGCCAATTTTGGGGCTAGAAGGAAACCGAGCAGGCCGAATTGAAGCTCTCGGTCTGTAGATGCGGAATAACGTCGAGTTTTACGTCCTAGCTCGATTTTTCACCGAGTTATGGACGTTTGAAATCGGGTCAAAAAACACCCGTTTTTCGCCGTTTTTGGCCTACGAACGCCCGTATCTCTCTCAATTTTCGGTCTAACGGAAATCCGAGCAGGCCGAATTAAAGGTCTGGGTCTGGCGGTGCGGATGGGTGTCGAGCTGCTTGGTCTAGCTCGTCGTACGGCAGAGATACGGCCGTTTGAAAAATAGTTGATTTTCGACTGCTTTTTAAACGCCCGTATCTCGCCCGCCGTTCGTGCTACGGGGAAACCGAGGGTCGGGTTGGAACGGGCTCAGTCCGTAGATGCGGAAAAATACCAAGTTTTATGCCGTAGCTCCATTTTTCATGAAGTTGTGGCCGTTTGACAACGGACCTTTAGACGCCCGTATCTCGCCCGCCGTTCGTGCTACGGGGAAACCGAGGGTCGGGTTGGAACGGGCTCAGTCCGTAGATGTGAATAGAGGTCAAGTTTTATGCCGTAGCTCCATTTTAAAATCGGAGGGTGGGCCTCGTATGCGGACAATACGGCAGGCGCAGCGGCTCGTCCATCCGCATATATCTCAGGCTAGGAAGGGCGTAGAGACGCGGTTCTCGCTGCGTTGGAAAGCTCTCGCTCTCGAGCCCCAGAAAAAGGCATCACACGACAGCTTGGGTCACCCGTATGGGTACCGGAGCCATGAGGCGCCGCTGGCGTAAGTCGAGGACCACCTGTAATTTCAAAACGCTAACTTGGGCTAGGAACGTGCTAAAAATACGGGGCTTGCATCGTTGCGAAGGTCTCGGCGAGACCTTCGCAACGATCCTAGGCAGGTGTTTCTGGCACTTTCCTAGCCCCGGGGAGCCACCGTTGAAGGTGCCCCGGGCGGCAGATTCACCCCTCCCAGGGCCTGGAGCCTGCCTGGGGGCCAGCCTCGGGGGCTAACCTGCTCCGGTGCCTCACTGGAGACCCAGACCATACACCCAGACCTCCGGACCGGGCGGCCACTCACCCTCTCCCCCCCCCACACCCCGGAGAACGGCTTGGGTCACCCATCAACGCTCACTTTTCGCCCGTTTTTCGACTTTAAACGCCCGTATCTCTCTCAATTTTGGTGCTATCGTAAAAAGGAGCATACCAAATTAAAGGTCTCGGTCTGGCGATGCGGAAAAACGGCATGGTTTATGGTGTAGCCCGTCGGATGGCAGAGATACGGCCGCTTGAAAAATAGTTGTTTTACCTCGGACTTTCATACGCCCGTATCTCGCCCGCCGTTGGTGCTACGGGGAAGCCGACCGTCGGCTTTGGATCCGATAGGTCCGTAGATGCGGAAAAATGTCAAGCATTACGCCGTAGCTCAATTTTTTACGAAGTTGTGGCCGTTTGACAACGGACCTTTAGACGCCCGTATCTCGCCCGCCGTTCGTGCTACGGGGAAACCGAGGGTCGGGTTGGAACGGGCTCAGTCCGTAGATGTGAATAGAGGTCAAGTTTTATGCCGTAGCTCCATTTTAAAATCGGAGGGTGGGCCTCGTATGCGGACAATACGGCAGGCGCAGCGGCTCGTCCATCCGCATATATCTCAGGCTAGGAAGGGCGTAGAGACGCGGTTCTCGCTGCGTTGGAAAGCTCTCGCTCTCGAGCCCCAGAAAAAGGCATCACACGACAGCTTGGGTCACCCGTATGGGTACCGGAGCCATGAGGCGCCGCTGGCGTAAGTCGAGGACTACCTGTAATTTCAAAACGCTAACTTGGGCTAGGAACGTGCTAAAAATACGGGGCTTGCATCGTTGCGAAGGTCTCGGCGAGACCTTCGCAACGATCCTAGGCAGGTGTTTCTGGCACTTTCCTAGCCCCGGGGAGCCACCGTTGAAGGTGCCCCGGGCGGCAGATTCACCCCTCCCAGGGCCTGGACACTTCCCGGGGGACACCCTGGCCGTCTATCATGGGGCGCTGCCTAGGTGGGGACCCAGACCATACACCCATACCTCCGGACCCGGCGGCCACTCACCCTCTCCCCCCCCCACACCCCGTTGAACCTGCCCCGGGCGGCTGTTTCGCTCCTCCGGGGACATGTCCCAGGCCCTGGACACTTCCCTGGGGACACCCTGGCCGTCTATCATGGGGCGCTGCCTCGGGGGGGACCCAGACCATACACCCAGACCTCCGGACCCGGCGGCCACCCACCGTCTCCCCCGCCACACCCCGGAGAACCTGCCCCGGGCGGCCGATTCGCTCCTCCGGGGACATGTCCCAGGCCCTGGACACTTCCCTGGGGACACCCTGGCCGTCTATCATGGGGCGCTGCCTCGGGGGGGACCCAGACCACACACCCACACCGCCGGACCCGGCTGCCACCCACCGTCTCCCCCCCACACCCAGGTGAACCTGCCCCGGGCAGCTGTTTCGCTCCTCCGGGGGACATGTCCCAGGCCCTGGACACTTCCCTGGGGACACCCTGGCCGTCTATCATGGGGCGCTGCATAGGTGGGGACCCAGACCATACACCCATACCTCCAGACCCGGCGGCCACCCACCGTCTCCCCCCCACACCCCGGAGAAGGTGCCCAGGGCGGCCGTTTCACTCCTCCGGGGACATGTCCCAGGCCCTGGACACTTCCCTGGGGACACCCTGGCCGTCTATCATGGGGCGCTGCCTCGGGGGGGACCCAGACCACACACCCACACCGCCGGACCCGGCTGCCACCCACCGTCTCCCCCCCACACCCCGGAGAAGGTGCCCAGGGCGGCCGATTCGCTCCTCCGGGGACATGTCCCAGGCCCTGGACACTTCCCTGGGGACACCCTGGCCGTCTATCATGGGGCGCTGCATAGGTGGGGACCCAGACCATACACCCAGACCTCCAGACCCGGCGGCCACCCACCGTCTCACCCCCCACACCCCGGAGAAGGTGCCCAGGGCGGCCGTTTCACTCCTCCGGGGACATGTCCCAGGCCCTGGACACTTCCCTGGGGACACCCTGGCCGTCTATCATGGGGCGCTGCCTCGGGGGGGACCCAGACCACACACCCACACCGCCGGACCCGGCTGCCACCCACCGTCTCCCCCCCACACCCCGGAGAAGGTGCCCAGGGCGGCCGATTCGCTCCTCCGGGGACATGTCCCAGGCCCTGGACACTTCCCTGGGGACACCCTGGCCGTCTATCATGGGGCGCTGCATAGGTGGGGACCCAGACCATACACCCAGACCTCCAGACCCGGCGGCCACCCACCGTCTCACCCCCCACACCCCGGAGAAGGTGCCCAGGGCGGCCGTTTCACTCCTCCGGGGACATGTCCCAGGCCCTGGACACTTCCCTGGGGACACCCTGGCCGTCTATCATGGGGCGCTGCCTCGGGGGGGACCCAGACCATACACCCATACCGCCGGACCCGGCTGCCACCCACCGTCTCCCCCCCACACCCCGGAGAACCTGCCCCGGGCGGCCGATTCGCTCCTCCGGGGACATGTCCCAGGCCCTGGACACTTCCCTGGGGACACCCTGGCCGTCTATCATGGGGCGCTGCATAGGTGGGGACCCAGACCATACACCCAGACCTCCAGACCCGGCGGCCACCCACCGTCTCACCCCCCACACCCCGGAGAAGGTGCCCAGGGCGGCCGTTTCACTCCTCCGGGGACATGTCCCAGGCCCTGGACACTTCCCTGGGGACACCCTGGCCGTCTATCATGGGGCGCTGCCTCGGGGGGGACCCAGACCATACACCCATACCGCCGGACCCGGCTGCCACCCACCGTCTCCCCCCCACACCCCGGAGAACCTGCCCCGGGCGGCCGATTCGCTCCTCCGGGGACATGTCCCAGGCCCTGGACACTTCCCTGGGGACACCCTGGCCGTCTATCATGGGGCGCTGCATAGGTGGGGACCCAGACCATACACCCAGACCTCCAGACCCGGCGGCCACCCACCGTCTCACCCCCCACACCCCGGAGAAGGTGCCCAGGGCGGCCGTTTCACTCCTCCGGGGACATGTCCCAGGCCCTGGACACTTCCCTGGGGACACCCTGGCCGTCTATCATGGGGCGCTGCCTCGGGGGGGACCCAGACCACACACCCACACCGCCGGACCCGGCTGCCACCCACCGTCTCCCCCCCACACCCAGGTGAACCTGCCCCGGGCGGCCGATTCGCTCCTCCGGGGACATGTCCCAGGCCCTGGACACTTCCCTGGGGACACCCTGGCCGTCTATCATGGGGCGCTGCATAGGTGGGGACCCAGACCATACACCCAGACCTCCAGACCCGGCGGCCACCCACCGTCTCACCCCCCACACCCCGGAGAAGGTGCCCAGGGCGGCCGTTTCACTCCTCCGGGGACATGTCCCAGGCCCTGGACACTTCCCTGGGGACACCCTGGCCGTCTATCATGGGGCGCTGCCTCGGGGGGGACCCAGACCACACACCCACACCGCCGGACCCGGCTGCCACCCACCGTCTCCCCCCCACACCCAGGTGAACCTGCCCCGGGCAGCTGTTTCGCTCCTCCGGGGGACATGTCCCAGGCCCTGGACACTTCCCTGGGGACACCCTGGCCGTCTATCATGGGGTGCTGCATAGGTGGGGACCCAGACCATACACCCATACCTCCAGACCCGGCGGCCACCCACCGTTTCCCCCCACACACCCCGTTGAACCTGCCCCGGGCGGCCGATTCGCACCTCCGGGGACATGTCCCAGGCCCTGGACACTTCTCTGGGGACACCCTGGCCGTCTATCATGGGGCGCTGCATAGGTGGGGACCCAGACCATACACCCACACCGCCGGACCCGGCTGCCACCCACCGTGTGCCCTCCACACCCCGGAGAACCTGCCCCAGGAGGCCGATTCGCACCTCCTGGGACATGTCCCAGGGCCTGGACACTTCCCTGGGGACACCCTGGCCGTCTATCATGGTCCGATGCTTCGGGGGGGACCCAGACCATACACCCACACCGCCGGACCCGGCTGCCACCCACCGTGTGCCCCCCACACCCCGTTGAACCTGCCCCGGGCGGCCGATTCGCACCTCCGGGGACATGTCCCAGGCCCTGGACACTTCCCTGGGGACACCCTGGCCGTCTATCATGGGGCGCTGCCTCGGGGGGGACCCAGACCACACACCCACACCGCCGGACCCGGCTGCCACCCACCGTCTCCCCCCCACACCCAGGTGAACCTGCCCCGGGCGGCCGATTCGCTCCTCCGGGGACATGTCCCAGGCCCTGGACACTTCCCTGGGGACACCCTGGCCGTCTATCATGGGGCGCTGCATAGGTGGGGACCCAGACCATACACCCAGACCTCCGGATTCGGCGGCCACACACCGTCTCACCCCCCACACCCCGGAGAACCTGCCCCAGGAGGCTGTTTCGCTCCTCCGGGGGACATCTCCCAGGCCCTGGACACTTCCCTGGGGACACCCTGGCCGTCTATCATGGGGCGCTGCCTCGGGGGGGACCCAGACCATACACCCAGACCTCCAGACCCGGCGGCCACCCACCGTCTCACCCCACACACCCCGGAGAACCTGCCCAGGGCGGCCGTTTCACTCCTCCGGGGACATGTCCCAGGCCCTGGACACTTCCCTGGGGACACCCTGGCCGTCTATCATGGGGCGCTGCCTCGGGGGGGACCCAGACCACACACCCACACCGCCGGACCCGGCTGCCACCCACCGTCTCCCCCCCACACCCAGGTGAACCTGCCCCGGGCGGCCGATTCGCTCCTCCGGGGACATGTCCCAGGCCCTGGACACTTCCCTGGGGACACCCTGGCCGTCTATCATGGGGCGCTGCATAGGTGGGGACCCAGACCATACACCCAGACCTCCAGACCCGGCGGCCACCCACCGTCTCACCCCCCACACCCCGGAGAAGGTGCCCAGGGCGGCCGTTTCACTCCTCCGGGGACATGTCCCAGGCCCTGGACACTTCCCTGGGGACACCCTGGCCGTCTATCATGGGGCGCTGCCTCGGGGGGGACCCAGACCACACACCCACACCGCCGGACCCGGCTGCCACCCACCGTCTCCCCCCCACACCCCGGTGAACCTGCCCCGGGCGGCTGTTTCGCTCCTCCGGGGACATGTCCCAGGCCCTGGACACTTCCCTGGGGACACCCTGGCCGTCTATCATGGGGCGCTGCATAGGTGGGGACCCAGACCATACACCCAGACCTCCAGACCCGGCGGCCACCCACCGTCTCCCCCCACACCCCGGAGAACCTGCCCCGGGCGGCCGATTCGCTCCTCCGGGGACATGTCCCAGGCCCTGGACACTTCCCTGGGGACACCCTGGCCGTCTATCATGGGGCGCTGCCTCGGGGGGGACCCAGACCACACACCCACACCGCCGGACCCGGCTGCCACCCACCGTCTCCCCCCCACACCCAGGTGAACCTGCCCCGGGCAGCTGTTTCGCTCCTCCGGGGGACATGTCCCAGGCCCTGGACACTTCCCTGGGGACACCCTGGCCGTCTATCATGGGGCGCTGCATAGGTGGGGACCCAGACCACACACCCATACCTCCAGACCCGGCGGCCACCCACCGTCTCCCCCCCACACCCCGGAGAAGGTGCCCAGGGCGGCCGTTTCACTCCTCCGGGGACATGTCCCAGGCCCTGGACACTTCCCTGGGGACACCCTGGCCGTCTATCATGGGGCGCTGCCTCGGGGGGGACCCAGACCACACACCCACACCGCCGGACCCGGCTGCCACCCACCGTCTCCCCCCCACACCCCGGAGAAGGTGCCCAGGGCGGCCGATTCGCTCCTCCGGGGACATGTCCCAGGCCCTGGACACTTCCCTGGGGACACCCTGGCCGTCTATCATGGGGCGCTGCATAGGTGGGGACCCAGACCATACACCCAGACCTCCAGACCCGGCGGCCACCCACCGTCTCACCCCCCACACCCCGGAGAAGGTGCCCAGGGCGGCCGTTTCACTCCTCCGGGGACATGTCCCAGGCCCTGGACACTTCCCTGGGGACACCCTGGCCGTCTATCATGGGGCGCTGCCTCGGGGGGGACCCAGACCACACACCCACACCGCCGGACCCGGCTGCCACCCACCGTCTCCCCCCCACACCCCGGAGAAGGTGCCCAGGGCGGCCGATTCGCTCCTCCGGGGACATGTCCCAGGCCCTGGACACTTCCCTGGGGACACCCTGGCCGTCTATCATGGGGCGCTGCATAGGTGGGGACCCAGACCATACACCCAGACCTCCAGACCCGGCGGCCACCCACCGTCTCACCCCCCACACCCCGGAGAAGGTGCCCAGGGCGGCCGTTTCACTCCTCCGGGGACATGTCCCAGGCCCTGGACACTTCCCTGGGGACACCCTGGCCGTCTATCATGGGGCGCTGCCTCGGGGGGGACCCAGACCACACACCCACACCGCCGGACCCGGCTGCCACCCACCGTCTCCCCCCCACACCCAGGTGAACCTGCCCCGGGCAGCTGTTTCGCTCCTCCGGGGGACATGTCCCAGGCCCTGGACACTTCCCTGGGGACACCCTGGCCGTCTATCCTGGTCCGATGCCTCGGGGGGGACCCAGACCACACACCCACACCGCCGGACCCGGCTGCCACCCACCGTTTCCCCGCAACACCCCCCGGTTTGCGTGGCCGTTTCCAACGGCCGTACAAAACGCGTCCCCTAAATGGGGTTAGGGGACAGGTTAGGGAATGGGTTGCACAGAGTTAGGGGAAGCCTGGTCCGTACGCACCCTGGGGGGCTACCTGGGACTTCACCCAGGGAGGGAGCGCTTGGTCCTGGCTGCAGATCCTCCACCTGCACCCTGGAGGTCCAGAACCGGCGGACCCCCAGTGCCAAACATGCCCGCCTTCGGTACTCCATACTCGGGTAAAACCCCAGCCGGAGCCCCCTCCCTGCCTAGAACCAGGAACCTTGCGCTCCGTCCGAACCTGCAGACCCACACTTAAGCACCCTCCCTGGGTTAAGACAAGCTATCCGCGCCGCCCAGACCTCCGTGGTCCTGGTGTTCCAACTAAAAACCTGTGGTGCTGGTGCTCCAACCAAAAATAGACTAACAGTCTATGGTACTTTACAGGGGAGGGCTTAAGTCTCGTGTCCCACGCACCCTCCCCTTCTCGGACACGCTCCCCACGAACCCGGCCTCCTCATCCCTGGAGCTCTGCCACCTCCAGAACCTGGCTTACCAGGCGAACCTGCGTACCCACACTTAAGCACCCTCCCTGGGTTAAGACAAGCTATCCGCGCCGCCCAGACCTCCGTGGTCCTGGTGTTCCAACTAAAAACCTGTGGTTCTGGTGCTCCAACCAAAAATTGGGGGAACACCAGCTCGTGCGTCCGAGGGAGACTCTCCTGCTCGGACACGTCCCGCGCCAACCTGGCCTCCTCACCTCTGGAGCTCTGCCACCTCCAGGGTGAGCACCCACCGTTCACAGCTCCTGCGTCCGAGGGAGACTCTCCTGCTCGGACACGTCCCGCACCAACCTGGCCTCCTCACCTCTGGAGCTCTGCCACCTCCAGGGTGAGCACCCACGGTTCAAAGCTCCTGCGTCCGAGGGAGACTCTCCTGCTCGGACACGTCCCGCGCCAACCTGGCCTCCTCACCTCTGGAGCTCTGCCACCTCCAGGATGAGCGCCCACGTTTCACCGCTCGTGCGTCCGAAGAAGGGCCACCCTCCTCGGACACGCTCCGCGCCACCCCGGCCTCCTCATCTCTAGAGCTCTGCCACCTCCAGGATGAGC
>JBBPBX010085646.1:0-15052 GCA_038048925.1 Garcialebias charrua | reverse complement strand
CACACGTTAAACGCCATATTTAGTATTTTTATAATAGGTTTAGGGCAGCACGATGGCACAGTTGATAGAACTGTCGCCTCTCAGCAAGAAGGTTGTTGGATCAAATCCCGTCTGGGGGCCTTTCTGGGTGGTTTGCATGTTCTCTCCATGCATGCGTGGGTTTTCTCTGAGTACTCCGGTTTCTTCTCGCATACCAACAACATGCATGTTAGACTGACTGGTAACTCTAAATTGTCTCTAGGTGTGAGTGAGAGAGTGAATGGTTGTTTGTCTCTATGTGTCCCTGTGATGGACTGACCTGTCCAGTGTCCCCCGCCTCTCGCACAGTGACTGCTGGACATGGGCACAAGTGACCCGTGATCCGAAAAGGAAAAAGCGGGTAAAAGATAATTGATGGATAATAGGTTTAATGTTCTAGACTAAACATCATTGTTGCAATGAGAAGTTAATGATGGCCGCCAGTGATCAGGTGTGCCCCATCATTCTGCTGGCCAAGTGAAGATAATATTCCTTTTTCCAGAATTACAGTATGGGGGCTCTGTCATGAGTACCGTACATGAAAAACCATGAAGTAGGGATACAGTGGTCCAAGTTCAGTAAACTTTGTCATGACATGTGCCAGGCTGCAATCACACACATCACCTGTTACTCCCAATCTCCTTCCTTAAATAAACAATTTAAATTCTGTAACATTTAAAATAAACAATCCATGCAGCATGGTTTATTTTAAGTGTTACAGTATTTAAACTGTAGAGAAGCGAAGCGCAGTAGGACATCATAGGGTTAACCCTTCACAAAGCTGATGCAGCACAGAGGAGAAATGCAGAAGGGAGCTTCTCCCTGCACATAGGGGCAAAAACATTTAAAAGTTTATTTTAAAGTGGAACTAAACCCCGGTCTAAAAACGTGTTTACGGTGACCCCTATGGGATTGAACAGAGGAATTGCACCTTAATTTTCTTATTTGTCCAAACGCTCATGTGTGATGTGTCTGCTCATGTGTGACATCACAAAGGTGGTTCAAGCAGAGCCAATCCCCTGCAGAGATGAGAAGGTCCTGCAGCATTCATACCTTATATGGAAGTGCCACATTTCACTCCTGACAAGCGGTTTTATTTTTATTTTTTTTAAGCCTTTGGTTTTGGATGGAATGGGTGGAATAGATAAATACATCTACATGTTTATCCTTTGTTGTTGCTTGGTGTATGTTGTTGGCTAGAGGTTTAATTTGTTTTAGGTTGTTGCTGGTGGAGGCGTGGACAAAAGCACAACTCTACCTCCTCCCCTCCTTGTCTCTCGACACGCCCATTTTGAGGGTGATTTTGGATCTGCTTAGGGGGAGGAGTTACCGTCTCAACCTGGGTTTAGTTCCTCTTTAAATAAAACGGTCCATGGCTCATCCATCAATCAGCCAATTGTGTGTCGTGTCTAATCTTACTTTGAAAAACCGCAATAGAGCAAGTCCGCGAAACGAGGGACTACTGTATAAGAATGTGTGTGAACCAGTTTTTACATAAACTGTTGGACGCCGCTGATCAGTGAAAGAATATTTATAGTAAGAATATTTATAGTGAGTACAAACACAAATGTTTGGTTGACAAAATATGTAAAGTTTGCAAGCTGTCAATTTTTTTCAATTTAGCGTTTATTCAAACTGCTTCAATGTTTTTGAATCTAAGTCACTATTCACTGCAGCCCCCAAAACATTAATTCCTCTGTAAGAAATCCTTCCTCGTATTTCAAACAGGGATTTCACTGATTGCTATTAACTGCATGGAAAATACTGACTTCTTAATGGTACCCCCCAGTTAAAAATTAACGACATAGTTAAAGTTAAAAGTGTCATCTAAGGTTCAGTTTTTTTGTAAATCCTCGGATACCACATTTTACTGTGCAAGAGCCACTTCATTCTGTGTTGAATGTTCTGTTAGTGATACACTGTTTTGATGAAGACCACAGCAACAAACACCAACGCTTTCAATGGCAGCAACTAACAGTGTGTCAAACTAAAAAGCAGGCATGTTCTTACACAGATCTTAGCCACAGGATGATACTTTTATTCTTTTCAAAGTTTCCTGGTTGCATCATGAAATAAATAATAGGCTGTTCCACTGCAGACATGAATTATAGATTAAGTTGACTTCCTCTCTGGGCAGAACTGTGAAGCTGCATGTTTGTTTTGCTGGGATCTCAGTCATTCATTTGTCTCCAGACAACACTGGTGCTGCTTGACTGCATCCTGCCTCACTCCCCAACACTTCCTCCCCCTCCCCTCCGCAAACCATTAACCTTTTTTCTATATTTCACTGCAAACTCTTCTTGAATGTCGTACATATCAGCCTTTGGTTCGGTTTCACTAACCCGCAGCACGGTGGCGCAAAGCATCGTAAAAGTGTAATTGGATTCCCATTTCAGTGAGGGAGTCTGTTTAATATTACTATTAACCATGCAAAATGCTTGTACGCATAACAAATATGATCTTTAATTATTTTAGTGAAACTCTCCTGATGTGTTTTCTCTTTGTTTCTACTGAACAGTTGCAATTCTTGCGGCACCAAATGCAGCAGCAGCAAATGGCTATGGGAGCAGCAGCTCCTCAGGGGGCGGGGCCACGGCAACATACCGCCAGTCAACCAAGAAGTAAGAGGAAGAGGACCACACCGCAGCCTCTTTCAAAGTCATAACAGACTGAGATCACACTAAAGCCCCTTTCCAGCTACGAGAGGACGTTCATGATCTATACTGTGCTCTTTGTCTGCGTCACTTTAAAGACAAGCAGACTAAAAATATATATACTTTTTTCTAACGGATAAATTTGTATGTATTGGTTCTCGAAAGACACTTTGTCCACTGTGGAGCATCAAGTTTTTACAACAGGGAGCCCTTCGTTCACAGGACCTTAGTGATATTTTTTTGAAATGATCAAGAAGAAGACGGGTCTTGAAGATGAGCTTCCACAGCGACATATTTCTACTTTAGGAAGACTTTTCTCTGCAAAGGCCTTGTGGACTGAGCGGGCCACGAATGCACATTCTCAGAACTTTTTGCATGAGGCTGCCATGTTGACTCCGGTAGAAACTGCCCTTTAAGCACAGATCCTAGCTGAGCTTGTCGACACCAAATCCTCCACGTAACCGCGACATGTGAAAATGCAAACTTGATCTTGGAGTATTGCCTGGGGGCAGCTCTCTACCTCTCGGTCTGTTGGAAGTCTTCTGTTAGGACACGGGGCTCACACGAGGACTCGAAATCAACATGCAACACAGTTTGCTTTTGTACAGCATATTTTGGAAAGGTGTTACCTTTTAATAAGTCCAGGAGCCATGAGTGTATTCGTACATGACTTCAGCTGAGTGTGAGACATTTCTGGACACTGAAAAAAAATAATTTTTTAAAGCAGTCTTTGTCAGCAGTTTTATTGTTAAAAAAAAAAAAAAGAGTATATATTGACAGTGGAAATACAACTTTTAGATAAAAGCCTTTGTCTGTGTGTTATTGTGCAGGTTTTACACTGTGTGTAACTTTCTCAATGAGTTTCTGGATCTCTCTCTGTCGTGTTGTTGCTCGCTTGATGCACTCCTGCAGCTTCTCGCCTGACAGCGATGATCCACCTGGAGACGTTTCAAAGAGAGAGTGGAGCTAAAGCATATATATTCCAAGAACACATTTTTTTTCTATAAAAAACTATTTTTTTGTTGTTTCTGACCTGGTTTGTGTAGCGAGCAGAGTCGATCGTCTTCATCCGTCACCACAGTGAGCCGTGCAGTTGACAGACTTTCCTCCTCAGCTGTGGGGTCTACAATAAATACAGAGCTGCAAATGGAAAATGTTATAATTAGTCCAGACTGAAAGGACCAACAAAAATGTAGAACTTTACCTGAATGAGGTAAACTTACTCATCAAAGACACAAAAGGAGGTGCCGACTGGATGCTTGTGAATACAGAGACTGTGTCTCTTTTCGAAATTCACCTCTGGTAAACACGTCTCCTTGTTGATGGTGACCTCTGGGAGCTGAGCTGTTGGGAAGAAACTAAATTAAACGACTAAAATAAAAATACCTTTGCTCCTCTGCAAAATTCCCACATAAAAAATAGAAAACCAAATACAGTGGTCCCTCATTTATCGCAGGGGATCCGTACCCTGAAGACCTGCGATAAGTGAAAAACTGCGGAATAGGAATAGTAGTACAAGTAGTAGTTTATTTTAGTTTTTATATATATAAAGGCGTTTTAAACCCTTCCCACTCTTGCAATATTCTAAACAATGTTTATAAACTCTAAACGCTCTAAAAGACACAGAACGTCATGATTTCAGCTCCCTGCCACCTGCATGGAGAAGGTGTTCTCTGCAGACCAAAAGTGGGCGTTTCTGGAGAATAGGTGTTTCTAAAGGGCAAACACTGATTGGCTAGCTGTATTTACTGGCTCTTTAGGTAAGTTACATCAGGTCTTTTTTTGTTTTTTACTGAAGGTTTCTAAGAAACAGTGTCATATCTGCTGTCAAACACAAGAAGATTCTCTTTTGTTCTTGGGTTGTAGGATCTGACACAGGTTGGCTTGAGTGTGGTCTGGGTACAATGAAATATGAAGCATCTGAAGCAAAACCGGCTCCCATTTGTCAAAAAGTCTGGTCTCAATTAAAGATCATGAGTCCTGTAACGAGATAATGGTCCAAAACAAAAGCTGAAAACAAAATTCCCTCTTTAGAAGTGCTCTTCTATGAGAGCTGATCTATGAAAGGAGCTGAAACATGGAGTAGGATTGACCCTTAAAATGTGAGACAGCTGAGGAAGCTAACCAGTAAACAGAAATACTGTACCTGGTCCAGTTGCAGAAATCTTACAGAAACTGACCATCACTCATCTGCAGTGACTGATTTAAAAGGTTGAACAAGAAAATGTGAAGTTAAAGGAAACATCCTTTGTCCCAATGCCAGTTTAAGTATTATTTTGGTTACTTTATTTTTCTTTCTTTATTAATCGATTGTAACTATTTTCACATTATTCAACAACCAAACCGGATTTTGTTTTTTAAAGCTGCTATATGTAACTTTTCTAAAAATATTTTTTTTACATATTTCTTCACTCTGTCACTATCTCCTGACAGACTGATGTTAGACAAAGTAATCTCTGAAAAAAACTATTGTCCCTTTGCTTCTCCAGGTGGTACTAAAAGCATTTCTAAAAACCCACAGTGACCCGCCGTTAACCAGCCAATAAAAACAGAGTTTTTAACCAGCCAATAAAAACAGAGTTTTTAACCAGCCAATAAAAACAGAGTTTTTAACCAGCCAATAAAAACAGAGCTTCTCACGCCCCTAACCCACGCCCCCGCCTGTTCCAGCCCCAGCGGCCGTGCACGTTCTTGTTCAAAGGATTGCAAAGCGATGCAGGACTGTTTTGTATGTGACACAAATGTATTAAATTCCCCTTCTTCATCCCTGATCTGGACTTTTCTTTTGTTTTTTTGCCAAAAGTCAAGTGATCGCTTCCTCCTCCGCTGACTCCATGACTGAAATGAATGAATCTGTCACGAGCGAATTAAATTAGGGTTCAACGTGGCTGCGTGAGGCTCTGCAGATTTCCTGGTGTTCTGGTGTGCTGGACCAGCGCTCCATGTTTTTATTTTATTTTTTAGAACGTTTGATTAACATATAAACAGAACATCGCAGCGGCTGCGACAGGACATGCAGTGGAGGCGGAGCTATGGAGGCTGAGCTGCAGTTCAGCCGAGAGCAAGGGGGAGGGACCAGAAACGTGTCTCTGTTCAAAATTTTTCTAAGTTCCAGCGTGTTCCAAAAACTACGTATAGCAGCTTTAATGTAATGGCTAGGTATTAAAAAAACAAACATTTAGCCCTCCCCAGTACTTATTTATGTTGCTCTTATTTTGAAATGTAACCGGAAGTTCTGCGTTAAGAAAGGTGGAAAGAGAAGTTATGGAGACGCCGCTAATGTCGAACCAGTTAACACTATAGACATAATATGTCTGTGGTTAATACAAACAGCTTTTTTTCTGTCCAATCAGATGTGGCCCTCCAGACACGCCTATTTTGCTGTCGTCCAATCAGATGTGTCCCCCGGATACGCTTCGTTCAATCAGATGTGGCCCCCCAGATATAATAATAATTTGTCACATTTGTCATCTGTGTATGTTCCCATACTTGACAGACGAAATTGGTCTTCTGCATTTAACCCAACCACCACCAGGTGGTGCAGTGAGCAGCGTTGTCGCGCTCGGGGAGCTGGGGAAAATAGATGTGCACTCATAGACACCCCAAGGTGTGCCGTGGCCGGGGTTCGAACCTGGGTCCTTCGGATAACAAGTCCGATTCTCTGCCACTACACCATGCCTTCTGTCTGCAGAGATACCTACCGGTACATGCCTATAAGCGCTCTTGGCCACGCCCTCTGCTCTGCTCACTGAACATCTGATCAGCTGTTTAACTGCAGCAGGAAATTTATCCTGCAGTAAGGACTGCACAAAGCTGCATGAGGAAGCTTATTCTGCAGCTCTGGGCTGCACAAATGTGCAGCAGGTGCTAAATAATTTAAAATAAGCCAATTGTGTGTCATGTCCAATCTTATTTTGAAAAACCGCGATAAACAAACCGCGAAGTAGCAAGGGACTCCTGTAACCATGTTTTCCCCTCTCTAGTTGTAGACCGCTCCACATTCAAAGCACTTACTGTTATTCAGGGCAGCCAGCAGGGCGACGACAGAAGCATCCAGAATGTTCCCATCATAGTCGAGACACATGATGTCACAATAAAGGACCCAGCAGAGCTGCAACAAGAACCAGCTGAATTATGACCCAACAGTCACAGTCGTCACTAGTTTATGTGCTCATTTATAAGTTTTCACCTTTCCTCTGTCGATGCACAAGTCTTCTGCCTTGATCACCTCAGAGCTGCAGCACAAACATGCAACGACGACGAGTGAGCAAACCGCAGTGGAAAACTACAAGAGCATGTTGAGGGTTTATCCAACCTTTCAATAACATCTGCAATGAACTGGCTAGCAGCCTGGGCCTGTTCTCCTGGCGGGCCCGACCGGAAGCGGGACGAACACAGAGGCGGCAGGTCCACGTTGGGCACTTCAAGAGTACAGAAAGAACGCTGCAGTCAGTGTTTTGTTTATTAGAATCCTCATCTGTTATTGCTGTACAACCATAACCATTATAGCTACATACGCAAAACACTTGAATCAAAATAGCAGCTTAGAGCAAAAGTTCACACACGTTTGGGAAATTTGTATTTAACAAAAAGGAGGCTGCGCCTTTTCTTTTTTATAGATTAGCACTTGATACTTTTGCACCATACTTACCAATGTAACCTTTACCAGGTGCATCCACCGTAGGGTTGGCCAGCTCCTGCACACAGACACATGTTTGTTATGTTTTAAGGAAAATAATGATTTTTTTTTTTTATTTTTTTTATTGAACCTTTATACAGGTTAGTCTCATTGAGCCTCAAGGACTAATTTACGAGAGAGACCTGCAATTCATTTATGCAGGATCAAAAAATGGTTGGTCAATAAATCATCTATAATAGGCTGAACTGAAAATGTAGGATTTTGTAAGCTGAAGTAGAGTTACAATAAAGTACAGGTAGTCCTCGGGTTACGACGGTCTCGAGTTATGACGTTTCGTGGTTACGACGCATCTCCCATTTACTATGAAAAGCCTTATTTCAAGTTATGCAGTTTTACGTCATAAACGTCGTGACGCAGCGGCAGAAGAATACAGTATTGAACTGTACGCGGTGCAGGAATACGGCGGATGGACCGGTTTTACGTCGTAAACGTAGCGGCGGAGGAATACACTGCACTGTACTGTGAACGCGGTTTTACGTCGTAAATGGAATGCGGAATACGTCGTAAACGTAGCGGCGGAGGAATACATTGCACTGTACTGTGAACGCGGTTTTATGTTGTAAACGGAATGCGTAATACGGCGGATGGACCGGTTTTACGTCGTGAACGTAGCGGCGGAGGAATACACTGGAATGGACTGTACTGTGAACGTGGTTTTACGTCGTAAATGGAATGCGGAATATGTCGTAAACGTAGCGGCGGAGGAATATACTGCATTGTACTGTGAACGCGGTTTTACGTTGTAAACGGAATGCGGAATACGGCGGATGGACCGGTTTTACGTCGTAAACGTAAAGCAGCAGCGGAAAATATTGTATTTTACGCGGTGCAGCGGTAGAAAATATTGTACTGTACGCAGTGCAGCGGCAGAGGAATACTGTATTGTACTGTGAATGCGGTTTTACGTCGTAAACGAAAAACAGAATACTGTACAAGTACGGCGGATGGACCGAGGAGAACGGCGTCAACAGCATCCTAGTAGGCCATTAACTCTTTTTGCCCTTCATTATGGCTCCCAAACGTACAGTATGTGTTTTTTGATAATTATTTAGGGTACTGTGTTAGAATAGGCTAAGTGCTTGGCATAGGCGTAGATCCTGGGGGGGTCGGGGGGGTCCGGACCCCCCCAATCTTGGGGAAATATAGATCTGTGCCCCCCAATAATTCAATAAAGGAAACCGTGTCTTTAAACAATATAAATATAAAAAGGCAAAAAAAGAGAGAAATCTGCCATTATTCTAAGAAAAAAAAAGGAAATTCCCCCCCCCCTCTCTGTTGGCAAATGGTTTAGTCCAATGTTTACAAGGAACAACAGCGTCACCAGAGTCACAGGCGGCTCCGCACGGGAGCTGCAGCACAAACTATTAAGTTCCAGTAAGTAGCTACTTAAAACATAGGTGACAGTGACTGGGAGGAAAAGGTCTTTCACAGTGTTGAAAGACAAGTGTGTCTGTGTCTCATTAGTGGCTGTAGCAACAGCAAAACGCAACGAGGAGCGACACTTCATCAGCTAACACGCTAGCTTCAATGCTAACTAACTCCCTGGTGGCTGCAACAGACAGAAGAATGTCAGCACATCTTTGAGCAGGATGGATTCACATTCATCATATTTTCAGGTGTGGAGCTCTTGAAAGAAGTAATGATAAAATATGTGAAAGATAATTAATTTAAAAAGAGTACAGAAGATGTGATGATTAGTTAAAATGATTTTACTGTATATGTGTAGCACTTTGTTGCAGCTGTGGTTGTTTTAAAGGGCTTTATAAATAAATTATTATTATAAAAAATGTTGAGGATCAATACTTATGTCACATGATTAATAAAAAAAGTCACTGTTTATTATATTACAATATATCAATAATGTAATTGTATCTGCAACTGGAAGATTTTATTCTTAATAGGTTCTTAAAAAATGTTACAGTAAAAGGCATATTTTGAATGAATGTTACAAGTTGAACCATGCAAATTTGTTTGGAACGAACAAGTGGACCTTTGTGCCTCTCGGTCCCACTGAAGTAGCTCTCAGTCTCAAAAAGTTTGGTGACCCCTGCATTAAAGTATTTCTTCTCCTTGAAAACTGTTTTCTTTTTAAGCTTTAAGATTTTGGGAAGGTGTGGTACCAGATTATCAGTGACACTGACCACAGCAATCTATGAATACAAGCCAAACTGAAATTTAAACAATATTTAGAGGGGACCTATTTTGCAAAATTCTCATTTTGCCACTTGTCAAAATGACAAGTGGCAAAGATTGAACATATTAATTTTTTTTACAAGAGTAATGAGTGTCACTATTGTACTGATTAATAGTAGTATTAAGACTACTAAATACATGCCATTTAAATCAATATTATTGCTGATTATTCTGCATAGTATATGCATGCAGTTTGGATAAACTTCCCTCTGTACATTTTGCATTACATTTCACTGTAACTTTGCCGACCCCCCCAAAATTGCTCTTAAAAAATTTCCCTGTTTATGGTCCCCCCCAATAATGAGATGAAATCTACGCCCTTGGTGCTTGGTAATACAGTACTGTACATGTACCGTACATGGTGCAGTACGTACGTATATTCCGACTTACGTCGAAAATCGGTTTACGGCGCTGCGTAGGAACGGATCTCCGTCGTAAGTCGAGGACTACCTGTATTTGAAAAAGTGTTTTGAAGCGCTGTGTTGTTAATGCACCCCTTTGATTCCACAGATGATCGTGGTGTTTCCCATCTTCACCAGGGCTGAGCCATCTGCTGTAGATATGGACCCTAGACAAAATAAAATAATAATAAAAAACTGAGTGTGTGTGCTGAATAAAAGACTCAGACAATGGGTCAAAATATTCACAACTTACCAATGTTCAAAGTCGTGGTTCTGAATTCAGACAGCTCCCGTCCATCGGGTCTACAGTTTTCTTTCTGGAAATTAAATATTTGCGGGCTAAATAATACTCTTAAATATAAATGTTTACGTGTTACAAATAAACAAATGTGAAAATCACAAACCAGAAAGCTCCTGTGATATTCCAGAGGCTCCGCCGTCCTAAAATTTAATGGAAAGAAAAGACAACACATTAGTCCAAAACAAAAAACAAAACAAACTTTCAGACGAAACAGCAGAGCATGGAAGAAAATCCTGGAAAATAACTTATTCGTGGAAAGTAATTCAGTCAAGAGTTTGAAAAAAGCGACTGACGCAGACGCGCGATTTACTAAATTCAAAACTATACTTCATCAGCAATTAGATCTCATCTGAAACCTTACTTGATGTATTTATATAATAGGTATTAGTAAATTAACACGAAAAACATGCATTTGTTTGAAAAATGTGCCGTCGGAACGAGCTTACTTGAAGCCGGCCGCCATATTGTTTTGATTTTCCACGTGGGTTTGAACTACGGTGGCCGACAAGGGCGAACAGAATCGCTTTACGTTATTGTTTGTGAAACATCTTTTCTTTTTTTTCATTCAACCTTTATTTAGGCAGGTTAATTTTTTTAATTTTTTTATACAAAACAGGTACAACAAAATCCTACAATGACAAACATGGCTCGAGACATAAGGCATGCATAACAAAAATTACAAAAAAGGCTAATAATCACATGAAAGTATGTTTTGGGCAGCTTAACAGAAATTCGTTACAAAGTGTTTTAGTTTTTAGAGCTTTTGCATTGGTACAATACTTTAAAGTAGATAAGTAAGAAGAGATTTAGTAAAAAACACTATAAATCTAGGTTTTAGCATGGAGAATTAACAGCTGTGGATGTAAAATTTGGCTAATATTAGTATTAAATTTACAACAAAAACTTTCTTACTTGAAATATTCGAATAAAAGAAACCAAACAGATAGTTTTAGCATCAAATGGTAGGTCAATTTTTAACTTTCTATTTACAAACAGGAAAATGTCTTTCCAGAACACCTGAGTACAGTATGAGAACAGTCCCAGAAGAGATGGATGATGGTCTCCTCAGAGCTGTGGCAGAGTGAACACATTGGGTCTACGTTCGGACGGTACTTGGAGATTATATAGTTTACAGGATAACATTTATGCAGAATCTTTAGGGACACTTCTCGAATCTTATTAGTTTTAAAGTATTTTCTAGTTAACAGAACATTTTTCCAACAGATATAATTAAATGAATTATCCCAGAAGAATATAGAAGCAGGTTTACTGATATATTCTCTAATTATTAATTATCTAATACATTTATTTGTTTTTTCGCTTAAAAATGGGTCAGAGTTTCCAATGAATAATTCTTCTGTTAAATAGTCCGTACTGTTTTGTACAGGATTTGACATCAATATTTTCACACCAGATGGAATGGCATCAAACACAATTGCAAATTCTCTCGGTAGTACTGGAAAATTATATGTAGTTAAAATTTCACTATAAGAGTAAGTGTTGCCGTCTTTGTTGAATAACTGATGTACGTGAACGATTCCTCTGTCAAACCATTTTTTAAAGAAAATAGATTTATGTTAAAAACAGATGTGATTTAGTCAGGTTAATCTCATTGAGCCTCGAGGACTCGTTTACAAGAGAGACCTCTCTACAAACTAAAGAATGAAGACAACAGCAACAGGAGATTTTCCTTGAACAATCAACAATAGATAAACATCAGAGAGAAATACAGATTTTTTTTAACAAGTTAAAACAAAGATATCAAAAGTAGCAAAACAGACAGATTATAAGGCAGATGTAGAAAATCAAAAACAGGAACATGTCTGCATTGATTTTTGCAGACATGTTCCTGATTTTTTTTGTTGTTGTTGTTGTTGTTTTCTTTTTTGTGTACCGGTAAAGGAACAATTACTTGAAACCACGTAAAATGGTTTTAAAGTTGTTTTTTTAGTTGAATAATTGTTTATTAAAACTATGCATATGTATGCAACAATTTGCTAAATCTGAACTTAAAAAATATTGAACAACCTTTACACACATTTGACCTGCTTATGTTACTTCTTCCTCAACACTTCACTAACTTCCGAAAAACCTGTGCTTCCACTTAGGGGGCCCCCTAGTGGCCACGGGGCCCCAAGCAGCCGCTCGTTAGTTTACTTATGCCTTGGGCCGGCCCTGATCATGTGTTCGTTTAAAGTTGACTTCCGTCCAAACCTTTGTCCACAAAGATCACAAGCAAATGCTTTCTGTCCTGTGTGAACTATCATGTGTGTGTTTAAATTTGACTTCTGTCCAAACCTTTGTCCACAAAGATCACAAGCAAATGCTTTCTGTCCTGTGTGAACTATCATGTGTGTGTTTAAAGTTGACTTCTGTCCAAACCTTTGTCCACAAAGATCACAAGCAAATGCTTTCTGTCCTGTGTGAACTATCATGTGTGTGTTTAAAGTTGACTTCTGTCCAAACCTTTGTCCACAAAGATCACAAGCAAATGCTTTCTGTCCTGTGTGAACTATCATGTGTGTGTTTAAAGTTGACTTCTGTCCAAACCTTTGTCCACAAAGATCACAAGCAAATGCTTTCTGTCCTGTGTGAACTATCATGTGTGTGTTTAAAGTTGACTTCTGTCCAAACCTTTGTCCACAAAGATCACAAGCAAATGCTTTCTGTCCTGTGTGAACTATCATGTGTGTGTTTAAAGTTGACTTCTGTCCAAACCTTTGTCCACAAAGATCACAAGCAAATGCTTTCTGTCCTGTGTGAACTATCATGTGTGTGTTTAAAGTTGACTTCTGTCCAAACCTTTGTCCACAAAGATCACAAGCAAATGCTTTCTGTCCTGTGTGAACTATCATGTGTGTGTTTAAAGTTGACTTCTGTCCAAACCTTTGTCCACAAAGATCACAAGCAAATGCTTTCTGTCCTGTGTGAACTATCATGTGTGTGTTTAAAGTTGACTTCTGTCCAAACCTTTGTCCACAAAGATCACAAGCAAATGCTTTCTGTCCTGTGTGAATTATCATGTGTGTGTTTAAAGTTGACTTCATTCCAAACCTTTGTCCACAAAGATCACAAGCAAATGCTTTCTGTCCTGTGTGAACTATCATGTGTTTCTTTAGACTACCATTTTGGTTAAATATTTTTCCACAGTCTTCACAACTAAATGAGTTCTGTCTTGACTGTTTTTTCTTGATTGAGCCTCCAGTTTTCTTCACTTTTAAATGTTCCTCGATAACCAAACAACTTGAAGACGTCACTGACTGACTCGTCTTGTGAAATTGTTTCCCATGCTCAGTGAAGCTGCAAGACTTGTTGACAGTGTGTACGTCTGACTCAGGAGCTCTGCTCTCCTTCCAGTCTTTGTCACCGTCTTCAGGTTCTGACCCAGAGTCTGACAAGTCTTTTATCTGAGAGTCAGAGTCCTTCACCTCATCACCTTCATCACTGACTTCAGTCTCTGAAGAGCTGCAATCATCTCCATAAGTATTTAGATCTGGGTTCCTGGTAGTTTCTCCTTCTCCACAGTCCTCTCCACCAGTTGCTGTTTTCATCTGGTCAGCTGAGCTGCTGTTTGGAAGATCTTCCTCTTTTACTTGGTGCTGATGAAGCTGTAAAAACAGAGGCTTCTCCTCTTCTTCCTCATTCTTCCAAGGAACAGCAGTGAATGCAAACCCGGTGTCATCAGTCTCCTTTTTCACACAAAACTGCTCTCCCTCTTGACTGGTCCACAGTTCCTCCTCTTCCTCTTTTATGTTGAGGGTCTCTGGATCCTGTTGGTCCACACCAAGCAAACAAAAGTAACTTTACTGCTGATGTTTATTACTAATTAAATTAAGTACCGGTAGTGGGTGCACGTACTTCAGGAGCTTCTTCTTTAATCAGCACCTTCTGCTGAACACCTGCAGGGACCACTTGGGGTTTGTTGTGTTGCAGTTTGTCCTTTAAACGACATCGTTCCTCTTTATAATCTGCATCTGTTGTTTCCAGAAACTCGGACATTTCTTCAGCAGCCACTTCCTCTCGTTGTTCAGCCTGATGTCTCCTCATCTCTGTTAGCCAAAGTTTCCTTTAAATAATAGTTTCGGAACGGGTACAGACGAAATTTCCAATCTTCGTTAGCGTAAAAGAAGTACTTACTTGAAGCCAGCTGCCAAATTGTTTTGATTTTCCACGTGAATTTGAACTACGGTGGAAAAAAAAACAAAAAAGGTACTTCCGGTCACTCTTCTTCTTGTGTTGTTTTAGCTGTGCAGCGGTATTATTTGCTCAGCAGCGACGCCATCTTGTAGGTTCTTTTTGGTGGTTGGGAAATAATAATTTGGTACATTACCGCCACCAACTGGTGTGGAGTGTGTGGTTTATCTGTATCGTAATATTAAAGGCTCTGGAGTGTTTTCAATGAGGATGTTGGTGACACCGAGCTAAACCACAAATGAAGACCCTGGAGTTTAGTTGCAGCTTGTTTAATTGTCTTCATGAACATGTGGTGAAAAGGCATTCCTGCCTGACAATTCAGAGTGGATGGCATCTGATAACGTTTCCATGCTGCCTCTTGCATGTGAATCTTTGTTCTATTTCGTATAAGCTTTGCCTTTAGGCCTTCGCTAGTGGGTAAATCCCTCTGTGCCACGCGCGTACTGAAAAACTTTAGTCCACGCCCAGGGCCGGATTTAGGAGGATGGGGGCCCCTGGGCTTGAGTCAACTTGGGGGCCCATATATATATACCACCGGTGTGTGTGTGTATAATATATATATATATATATATATATTATATATATATATATA
>JBBPBX010085645.1:0-15052 GCA_038048925.1 Garcialebias charrua | reverse complement strand
CCTGCGGGAACCAGGAACCGGAAATACCGCCTCCGCCATTTTACATTCATTAGTTCCAGAGTCTTGGCACACGGCAGCCAGCTTTTGGAGGACTGTTTCTCCCATAAGAGGATGCCTCATACGGATAAATTAACTGGAAACACTCCCTGAACTCTGAATGTATCAGTAAGTAAGTAAGTAAGTAAGTAAGTAAACTTTATTTATATAGCACCTTTCACAGACAATGACATCACAAAGTGCTTCACAAGCAAAAATAAAAAGAATAAAAAGAAAAAATACATAAAATTTAATTAAAAGCCAGTCTGAATAAATACGTTTTAAGATCTTTTTTAAAAGAGTCGATAGAGTCTGAGCTGCGCAGTGACAGAGGGAGAGCGTTCCAAAGCCTCGGGGCCACCACTTGGAATGCTCTGTCTCCACGTGTTTTAAAATACGTTCTTGGTACCATCAGTAGCATTTGATTTGAAGATCTCAAAGTCCTGGTGGGACGGAGAGGCTTCAAAAGGTCCGATAAATATTTGGGAGCCTGACCATGCAATGCCCTGAAAGTTAAAACCAAAATTTTAAAATGACTCCTGAAATGCACGGGGAGCCAATGCAGGGAGGCCAGAACAGGAGTGATATGGGCTCTTCTATTGGTTCTAGTTAGCAGCCTCGCTGCAGCATTTTGCACAGACTGAAGGCGAGCTAAAGAAGATTTGTTCAGACCCATTAAAAGACTGTTACAGTAATCTAACCGAGACGAAATAAAAGCATGAACAATCATCTCCAGTTCCTTCTGTGATACAATACTTCGTAATTTCGAAATGTTGTGCATATCAGGACTGGAGCAGCAGCCGTGATCGCTCCGCCAGCGCCGCGCGAGACCAGCAGCTCATGGTATGAGCTAAGGGCTAACATGCTAAAGCGGACCCCAGCACCAGAGCTGCCGATTCGACAGCCGGATTTGTGCGATCAGAGGTTCCTGGAGCTCGCCTCGATGTCGGACTGGAAGCAGAAGATATCGGGGGACACCCAGCTAACTTGGAATAACAAAGCCGACAGCCTTTTTGAAGCTGCAGCTAAACTGGACTGCCCGTAACTGCGCAGCGGACTCGGTGGGGCTAATGCTAACAGGTGCTGCTAATGGCGGCGCTGGCAGACGGCTTTTGGTAAGTTATTAAAACTTATTAAAACTTTTTTCTGGCTCCAAATGTATGAAGATAGCATACTAACAGTCCTTCCTGTAAAGGGTTTGGACTGCATGGTGCTACAGGAAGCCTGGGAGCTCGGACGTAACACAGCGGAGGGAGGCAAACAGCTCAGCTCAAAGTAAGAAATTATTTTTTTATATTTTTTATTCATATTTTAAAGTATTTTAAAGTGTTAGGATAGTTGAAATGCTTGATAACTGTTCATTACCGCACATGTACCTGCTCGTGCGGTATATATATATAAAAAAAAGGTAGTCCCCGAATTACGAATTTTTGGTTTACGAGCAACTCATTAGTACGGAACTCGCTCGTAAGTCGGGGACTACCTGTAGTAACACACAAAAAAAAACACCTGAGTCCCAATTCAAGTAACGGAAAGGGTTCCCATTGGTCCACTTCCAGCCATGTTCTGAATCCAGAGTCAGCCCAGTCCAAAGTTTGTATCCTTGTCTGTCCCCTGTTGCCTCCAGTAGTGCTATAAGTGTAAATAAAATGTACGGGAGGTTACATTTTTTTGTGTGTGTATTTTATTACTGATAACACAAATCATACAGGGATTAACAACCATATTTTGTAACAGTGTGTTTATTGTTTATTTGTCATCTTACCTGTGACATAGGCCTGCTGGTGAGGATCGGTGATACTAAGCAGGGAGGCTCCCTGCGGCTTACAGCTGGTTTCAGCCTGCAGCCATGTCAGAGCTGACTTTGTGTTCAGCTGGTAAACTGCTCCACTTGTTGGGTGTTTGTTCCAGTTTTCCTTTGCTGTAAAATATTACACATAAAAGACAGCTCATCCTTTTGCAATTTGCTCTTGTCTCTGGTCACATTTGAAGACCAACATATTGGTGAGAAAAATGCTGTGTGTTGTTATTGTAAAAAAAAACATTATTTACTTTAAATAAGTGGCTGCTAAAAATAAATTGTTCAAACTGAATGTGTCCTTCAACAACAAAGTTGTGGCACAGACCAGTACAGTTTGTTGGGCAGTAGCCCCAGTTCTCGTGTCCATCATTTGTTTCAACCCAACACCAAAGACGCCCGTCTGGGGAGTCAGTCTGTGTGCAGCTTGAGAACCACTGGTTTTTGTACATAAAAGGAAACATGCACATCCTTCCAGCTGCATTTCCGTCAATAGTGTAAAGTTCTGAAAATAAATCAACCAAACAAGAACAGCAGTGATTTTTTTTTTTAACCACACCTGGACCCCATTTTGAAACTAATAAACCCAAACTCTATTAATATTTATGTCATATTGATCACTACAGTCTCAAAGTTTGAATTTAATGAGTGTTTATACCTCTGTAAGTTCTTGTACAGGCTCCACTCGATGTTTCTGAAATTGTGAGGTGGCTGTTGGGTCCAATCGTTCTTGAGAGTACAGCTGGGCCGTCTGTCTTGAGTTCAACATAAAGCTCCTGGCCTTGAAGAGCGAGCACCTTTTCATTCTTACATTCCCATTTTTGGAGCTCTATATTTTCATCACAATTGTAGAGGTGTACTTCACTCCCCACACTTTTCCCCTGGACTCTGAGGCATTTATTCTTCCCCTCGACCAGCAGCCGTCCACCAGTTGTCCATCGTATGTCATCACAGGTGACACCAGTTTTGACCAAACAAAATCCAGGAGCTTTGTTGGTTAGTTGAAATGGTGAATCTCCAGACAAAATAAAAACGCTTTGAAACCATCATTATTGTTGTTTAAAATGTCCTAATTTGTCTCATAAAACATTAAAACCTGTGCAGTAAATGAAACTTTACATACCACAAAAGTACTACTCCACCTCAATATTTAACTGTAAAACTTCTTCATATCTAGACACATGATACAAAAGAACTAGAAATCCATACCATCTGACGCCATGCACTGTAATGTTTGTAGGAGAAACACTGAAGCCATAAATATAATCTTCATTGTTGTGTATCTTCAGAAGCAGCCAAAGGATTAAGCATTATGCTGTCTGTGGAGAATCTAAGCCTTGTGTTGGCGATTTTAAAAATGTGGGCAGCTTTAAAGGGACTGCCACATCCTGGCACAAAATGACACCACCTTTTTCTTTTTTTATTCTTCTCGAGTAAACATTACCAGTCATGTCTTTCATAATTTCTTTCCCTGCAAACGAGTTTTGCAACAGAGTTTGTCAACTTTAGATATGTAGTTTGCGTCAGTAGTTATTTTGATGACTTTAGATATTTGTTCAGTACAGTATTTGATTTCTGTTTTGGGTTTTGCTGTCATAAACCGTGTTTCCATCCATTTTCATTTCGAATTTTGAGCTAATTTTTGAAATCTCGCAAATATGTAAATACAAATTAATGCGAAGCAGAAGTGTTTCCATCAACTGGCTTGAATCGCATCTACCGGGCCACGCACAGCGTCATTACGTCAGACGTCAGCGTTACGCATGTCTACAGTAAACAGGAAGTAGCGGTTGAAAACAGAACCCGGCCACACATCTCGTCAAAATGGAGAGAATATTTCAGGTACGTGTTGCTATCGGGCAAGTTGTATTTATTCTGTCATGCCAACTAGTTTTAGCGATGTTACATGTTGTCCGGAGCGGAAACAGCTGAACGTCACGTGACGTGAATGTTCGCTACGGCAGAACTGAGTCGGCAAATCTGTTTCCATCTGTCGTTTTGCGCATCTGCTCATTTTCGAAGATCCCAAAAACCACCTCAAGCGAGCGTATCAACTTTTTGGCGAAATTGAGGAAGTAAATTCGGATTTTGCCGTTTCCATTAAGCTTTTCTGCTGCAATACTTCAAAATGCGCATCTAGAAACCTTGATGGAAACACGGCTAGTGTTGTTAGATTTTATTTTATTTTTTGCATTTTCTTTGTGTTTAGTTCCTCTTGGGTTATTTTGTTTTATTATGTGGTTGGCATTTATGTGTTGGAGTTCTGTTTTTTTGTATTTTCATTGTCTGTTTGCTTCTTCTAAGTGCCTCTTCTCTCTGTTCAGTTCTGCTCCTGCCCCACCCACTCCCACCTGTTCCCAGGTGTCTTCATGCCAGGTGTGGTCATTATGTTAATAGCTGTGAATAGCTAATTTCATAAATGCTGACATGTCTTTCAAGTTCTCAGAAATTTGTCATAAACTCGGTTTCACACTTTACCGGAGGGTTTAGTCAGGACTGTGAGTTAGGGTCATGGCCTGTCATGTTCTGAATTTCTTGTGGTTTCTGTGTAGAGTCAGAGACGTTCCCAGAATTTACACTTGTTTTCTTTCCAAAGTTCATGGAAGCAGGGGCGGTCCTAGCCTATTTGGCGCCCTGGGCGAGCAACCCCTACGCCCCCCCTCCCGCGGCTAGGTTGCCAGTGGGGGTCCTCTCCCAGAAAATTTTGAATAAAATAGATCCCATTTCCTACATTCTGGTGTATTTTAATGGGTTGTTCAACATCCAGTTTTACCTACATATATAAACTATTCAATAAGTATTTTAGATTTAATGGCAGAACAAGAAGTAGCCTGAGACAAACATGTAGCATTAACACATTATGAACATTATTCAAGAATTGTTTCTATAAGAACATTATCAAATATTTTATATGAACGGTAAGATACTAGCAATAACAGCATTGTAAGAGGGGGACAGTTGAACACGGAGGCCTCCACCTCTGTTTAATGATGGACGGTTTCTTTTCACAAAGATGGCCTCCTTTATGCCGGGTACCCACCGAACGCGTCTGGAGCGTCAGAAACGCTCTTGCCGCCCCTTTTGGCTGCTTGTCACCAGAATCTGTTCACACTGAAGACGCGTCTGATGACGCGCAATGGGAGGAGCGTCTGGCTCCTTTTCCGGTTGTTTCTTGTACACCGGGCAGACAAAATCAGCTGTTGTGAGCCTCGTTACTACTTGAGTGGGTTTTCTACGAGCCGAGCTGCAGCTCCAAAAGACTTTGTTGAGATTAAAATGGTTTTTTTTTTATGTTTGGGGTGATCGTACACTCGAGCGGACAGCGGCAACTGTAAAACACCAAGTTTCTTACCGGAGGCTGGTTTCTTCATGGAGGCTCGTTGGGGTAAGTTTAAAAAGTACAAAAAAAGTCCCGTCGTCGTTGCGTCATCACATAGCAGAGGCTCTCCCGATTGGTTGCTGCGACGCGTCGAGCGTCGAAAGTTCAAATATTTGAATTTTGGTTGCTCGACGCGTCGGCTGCTTCGGACGCGTCACGTGCGCGGAAAAGAACTGCTGCGCGCTGCCGCGCGAAAATCTCAAAACGCGCCGTTTCACGATTCGCCACGCCTCAGCATAGACTTTCAATGTAAACGGGCCACTTCCGCTGCTCTAAACGCTTTCGGTGGGTACCCGGCATTACTCCTCTCTCAAACCATCGTTCCTCTCTATCAAGGAGGAATGATGACTGAGCTTGTCATAGCTCCTCAGACTGAAGAAGTCTTTTTGATACAAAGAAGAATCTGTCCAGAGGACTAAATTTATTGATCCTGCATCAGGACAATAATCTGTAAAGCTTTAGTACATTTTATATAGAAAACACATTTTGACTTAACCAATTAATATATTTTCAATGGCAAAATATGCAGGTTTATTTCATGTTACTTTCATACTATTCCCTTTAATTACAGGCTTTATGTATTTATTGTCCTACTTTTAATGTTAACAATATAACGAGCCACTACTGTAGTTTAGAAAGTGTTTATATTGGAACTAATTCTTATTTGTTCACACACAGTTAGAACAGCTCACCTGTTCCTTCATACTGACAGGAACAATCCCCTCATCACTCTGCTCCTGACACTAAATTTTTATTCCTCTTTTTCTGGATGTAACCCCTTTTTTGGATGATTGTTTCCTCTGTTATCAGATGCTGTGCAGCTGGAAGAACTTTTAATGTTTTTTTTTTCCCTATTTTTGTGGACAGTTGTTATGATGCATAACCATAACAATAAGGTGGTTTTCTACAACCAGGAGCAGCTGATTGACATCTCAAAAGCTCAAATAATATTTCAACAGTAGACCCAAACTTCAAATGAGTTGAAAAGGAGGTGCCAAGGATGCATTCCCACCTTCCTGCCAGCTAAGCCTGAGAGCCTGACTACTGAGATCCTGTAACTGGCAGGAAATGCAGCTCGTAACAGCAGAAGGACCGGTATCGTCCCCCGACCATGCTGACTGCAGTGACGAGGAGCTAGGCAGTCTGCTGGAAGGAGTGGCCATTGCTCTGGGAGGAGTTCAGTCTGGCATTTGGGTGGAATGGTTCCCCCGAGGCCAGCAGAGTCTGGATGGACGGATCGGACAGCATCTGTGGCCAGTTTCTTTGGATCCGCTGTGGGACAGACCTTTACAAGACATACTTCCTGCCTATAACTTAACTTTGTAACAAGATATATTTAAATATTTTTTGATTACATTTGAGATTATTCCACATAACTATTGTCAGAGGAAATCTCTCTTACTATCATTGTTTACTGTAAAGAACCACACTTGGCAGAAGATTTTTTAACCAGCATTTTACTTGCAAAGATCCATTCAAGACAGATTACATACATAGATACATGATGCATGGAAGATGTCACAGAAATGAGTGTCGTATAGTCATCTTCAGACTTTCATACAGCAGCAGAGTTCAGCGGGTGTTCCTTCATAGCCAGCTGCAGTCAGCTGCACAAACATGATCCATGGCCCTCAGATCTCCAGATGGAGGTATGCGAAGGTGTTGGGCATGTTTTTATGGCAACAACACCAAGAAGGCCCTGCAAGACAGTGAGACAGTCTCCAGGACAAAATACCAGAGTGTTTCATGAGACCATTCTGTTCTTTATTCTCAGGTAAATTTAATAATACAACATCCATAACCTTTGACCAAAAAATTATCGGACAACAAATAAACAGGATAGGATGAAACTCAGATTATGGTCTATAAAGAACCAAAACTTTGACATAAACAGTTTTGGAATTTTGCTGAGCTATTGTGAAACATGTCAAACAGAAGTCTCAGATTGCTGACTCTCATTTTTCACTTCTCAAAAAAAAAGCTCTTTAAAACAGAGTTTCATACTGTTTCTTGATTTTAGGTAATGCTGTTTGTTAGTATGAAGTTTTACTAATATAGTCTGCTTTGTTGATGGCATCAAATCTTATCAAGCTTGTACTAAACTATAAATCTCCAAATCATTCATTAGCTTCAAACAGAAGTCAAAATTTACACACATATAATTTAAAGCTCCACTGACATGTTCTTTTAACTTTTCAAAAAATGGCACAACATATATAAATATTAAGATAGACCTCTGACCGTTTTTGCTAAAATAATGTTAAATGAATGAAAATTTCTCTCAAAATAGTTTAAAATTAGCGCCGTTTATTTAGACCGTAAATCCGGATCTTCCGGTCACGTGTCAGCATTCCTGTTTGTGACGTCACGTCCGATACTGAACTCTGCTCAAACGACAAAAATATAGACGCATCCGTCGAATTTAGCCATTTAAAACTACATTATAGCGATTTGGCTTCGCTATAATGTAGTTTTAAATGGCTAAATTCGACGGATGCGTCTATATTTTTGTCGTTTGAGCAGAGTTCAGTATCGGACGTGACGTCACAAACAGGAATGCTGACACGTGACCGGAAGATCCGGATTTACGGTCTAAAAAAACGGCGCTAATTTTAAACTATTTTGAGAGAAATTTTCATTCATTGAACATTATTTTAGCAAAAACGGTCAGAGGTCTATCTTAATATTTATATATGTTGTGCCATTTTTTGAAAAGTTAAAAGAACATGTCAGTGGAGCTTTAAAGAACTGAATAAATGTATCATATCCGCTACATGCCATGCCAGACTTTCAAACACCAATACTATTATGCTAAAAAAGGGACAGGTTTACCATCTTGTTCAAGCCTTGCAAACAACATCTTCAATTGCAAGATATTTTGATGCTCAAAGTATATCTTGGGAATGACTATAACCACACCAATCTAATCGTAATACCTGTCAAATTGAATTACAGCTGTTTTTAACGTTTGCTAAGGTTGGTTTCTGTGGTGGCCTTATTGAATTGAGTTGACACTAAATGGTAACAAGTTGCAAACATACATTCAATAATTCGCACACATGTTCAAACAATGTCACCCGTCAGTCCAGACCTGCTGTCCACATCACCAGGTCAAGTGCAAAGACTCTAAAGTCATTGCTCTGGTGATAAATGTCAGCCTTTGCATGGGGCAGTAAACTCAGTCCAACTGATGCCAGTCATCAAGACACAGTGATGACAAAGTGTTGTTGGAGTCTCATACTTCTGTCCAGTTGGCAGGTGCAGATACCATAGTGCTCTGTAATGCTGAACAATTATTCCTTGGTGTGGTGTGTTTTAGGCTAATGGAATCTTTATGATGTGACTGGACCTTCATTTACCCATTGGTTCCAACATTGGGTCAGTGTCACATCTGAACACTCCACAGGCCTGCTGAATGCATGCAGAGATGGAAAGTCACAAATCACTTTTACTAGTGTTATATGCAAATAGCAAAGGTGGGCACAGACCGCTAGAGAGCGCTAAAGCGCTAATCCGCTTACAGTGGACCTAAACTTTTTGTCAGCGTTTACGTGGTTTGACTAACTTTTATAATTCATAAGCGGATTTATGCTATTTTTATTTAAAATGCAGTACCGCTAATAACTAATTATCTATCAGTAAAAACCAATAAACTTATTTAGAGGCTCTTATGCTGGCTCCGTAGCTGCTTGTTTTACCTTTTTCCCCACCGTAAAGAGCAGAGAGGAGGGAGGGTTGGAGGGGGAGGGAGCAGAGCGGAGAACAGACTCGGATCTACCATGTAGGCAAATGATGCCGTTGCCTGGGGATCCCAATCAGCAGGGGCACCGGCCCCGCCGCGCCCCGGCCAGTCACCTACATCCCTAACATTGATCCTGCTTGTTAATGTACATTTAACATAAAAATAATTATAGTTACGATGAAAACGATCATTAAATACGCAATACAAAAACCGGTCGATTTCTTTATCCCCCTACTAAAAATGGACTATTCCATCTTGACATCTTCCGGGTCAGAGGTGAACTCTGGGGCTAATTCTGTGGCTAGCTGGTTGTGCTGGGTTTCTTGGATAAATCCGCAGAGAACCCCGCTGTTTCAAGCCAAATTAACGCGGCCGGAGGATTTTATTGTGTGTTTTGTGTCGACCACTCGACGGTGAGTCGTTAGTTTTATGTATTTTAGTTACTTTTCATTAAATCTGTTGACTACCTATAGAATCTTGACATCTTCCGGGTCAGAGGTGAACTGGACGCTAACTCTGTGGCTAGCTGGTTGTGCTGGGTTACTTGGATAAATCCGCAGAGAACCCCGCTGTTTCAAGCCAAATTAACGCGGCCGGAGGATTTTATTGTGTGTTTTGTGTCGACCACTCGACGGTGAGTCGTTAGTTTTATGTATTTGGGTTACTTTTATGTATAAATGCGGTGGCGACACACCCGTGTATTTGAGATTTAAAAGTGGTTTTAGGGATTAAAAGATCATTCTCTTTTTTGTTAATTTCGTGGCCGAATAGAATATATGTACGTAAAGTATTAAATAAATCCTTTGATTTTTGTAATTTCATCCTTTTAGGATCATTTTAGTTACTTTTCAGTTGGCAGTGTAGTGCAAATATTGCATAACGCTGCCGGCTACCAATTGTCGAATATAAATAGCGGATTAGATTAGCTTCCCCTAATTTTCATAAGACATTTGTGCTTTTGAAATTGTGGACCTAAAAAAATTAATAAGCGTTTTAGAAATTGTGGAACTAATTTTTTGATTAGCGTTCCCCACCACTGGCAAATAGGTTATGCAAAAAGGTGTGAATAATATGATGGAAAATATGCTAAGAACTGTATCATTGTAACCACAAGAATTAACTGATCAAAGACTAGAGCAGGACAGACTGAGTTTTTTGTACTCGTTTCTTCGTGGTTTGTTCAACATGATTTGTAACTGAACAAATTGAGCATGCCAGCTGGTCTAAACTGAAATGACGGATTATCCTCTACGTATATAAATATGTGTGGACATGGCATTGTCATATAAGAACTTGTTTGATTATTCTCTGTCTGCATTACAGGAAATATGCCCTCCAGCTGTTAAAAAAAAAGTAATTTTTACTCTTTTTTAAAAACTTATTACAACAACTTATTGAGCAAAATTTCAATAGTGTAACTGCACTTTTACTACATTATTTTTGTGCTCCTGATAGCATTTTATGACCACCCAGCCTCATCTCTAATAATATGTAACATCTAGAATGTTAACAATTAAAAAGCACATCTTTTACAATTTCACTTCCCAGATGACAATTTTACTTTAATGTCTATTTAATGTCAATCCATCACCAAATACTGTAAATGAAATAACACATTTCTCCTACCAAAAAACAAACTGTATAGTGTTTAATTATCAGAGTCAGAGAGTCTTTATTGTCATTTGCACCGCATGTGGTACATGTGATGAAAACGAGATTATGTACACGGGGTCCCAGTTACATCCAACAACAAATGCAAGAGAAAAACAGTAATAACATCTAGAATTAACTAAGAAAAACATCAACTAGTAATACACTAAGCCTAATATAGTGGAAATAAACAGCAGCACGAACATGAGTTTGTATGAGCAGATGGTCACAGATGAACACAGATGAACACAGCAACAAGAAAACAGATCAGCATCAGCATGATGTGATATTTTGCAGTGTTTATTTTTTATTTTATTTTTATTTATTTCATGAGTCTAACAGCCTCAGGGTAGAAGCTGTTCCTCAGTCTAGTGGTTCTACATTTGATGCTCCTCAACCTCCGTCCTGAGGGGAGTGGGACAAAGAGTGAGTGTGCTGGGTGAGTGAGGTCTTTCATGATGCAGGTGGCTCTTTTCCTGCATCTGGAGGTGTAAATGTCTGTGATGGTGGGGAGACTGACTCCAACAGACTTCTGTGCAGCCTTCACCACTCTCTGTAGAGCTTTCCTCTCTTCAACTGTGCAGCCTCCATGCCACACGTTGATGCTGGAGCACAGGACGCTCTCCACTGCACACCTGTAGAACGAGGTGAGAACTGGGCTGCTCAGACCAGCACGTCTCAGCCGTCTGAGGAAGTAGAGTCTCTGATGACCTTTCTTGATCAGGCTGGTGGTGTTGTTGCTCCAGCTGAGGTTATCATTCAAGTGTACACCCAAGTATTTGTAGCTGGAGACCACTTCCACTGCAGACCCACCTATTTTCAGTGGGGCGTGGGTGTGTTTATTCCTTCTGAAGTCCACAATCATCTCCTTTGTCTTCTTCACATTCATGTGAAGATTATTCTCTTTGCACCAGCTCTCCAGGTGTTCCACCTCCTGTCTGTAGCTGGACTCATCATTGTTTGTGATGCATCCCACCACCGCTGTATCATCTGCAAACTTAACAATATGACAGCCTGGAAGTGTGGCTGTACAATCATATGTGAGCAGAGTGAACAGAAGGGGGCTCAGCACACATCCTTGAGGAGAGCCAGTGCTGAGGGTTATGGTGGAGGAGGAGAAGTTGTGGATCTTCACGGACTGTGGTCTGTCTGTTAAGAAGTCTAGTACCCAGTTACAAATGGAGGGGCTTAGTCCAAGTGTAGATAGTTTGTCTATCAGAGTTTGGGGGATCATGGTGTTGAAGGCAGATGTGAAGTCCACGAAGAGCAGACGCACGTATGAGTCCTTCTGATCCAGGTGGGTGAGAGCAGTGTGGACCACGGAAGAAATGGCGTCCTCTGTTGATCGGTTCTCGCGGTATGCGTATTGATGAGGGTCCTCGTTGATGTTGACGGTTGCCTTGATGTGGGTCATGACCAGTTTCTCAAAACATTTAGCGACTATCGGGGTGAGGGCCACTGGTCTATAGTCATTCAGACCAGTCACTGTGGAGCTCTTTGGGACTGGGATGATGGTCGCGGTCTTCAGGCAGGTGGGAACTGACTCCAGTGCAAGTGAGGTGGTGAAGATGTCAGCCAGCACCTCACAGAGCTGGTCCGCACATTCCTTCAGAACTTTCCCTGGGATGTTGTCTGGTCCGGTTGCTTTATGAGGATTAATCTTTCTGAGACTGCCTCTCACTTCTGCTGCGGTCACTCTGAGATGCTCTTCATCTGGTGATGAGGTGAGTCTGGTGCTAGCTGGTCTGTTTGGATCATCAAAACGTGCATAAAACTTATTGAGGGCATCAGGCAGAGATGGGTCCCTGGGGCATTGTTTGTTCTTGCCTTTGTAATCTGTTATGCATTTAATACCCTTCCACATGCTCCGTGGGTCTTGTGAGGTGAACTGTCCCTCGATCCTCTGTGCATACGTGGCCTTGGCCTTCTTAATGCCATCCTCCAGTTCTTTCCTGCTCTTTCTCAGCTCCTCTTTATCTCCGGACTTGAATGCAGTGTCCCTGGCTGCTAGCAAGGCGTGAACTTCTTTATTTAACCAGGGTTTTCGGTTCGGGTAAGATTTAACATATTTTTTTATGGATACATTTTCAGAGCATGTACTGATGTAGCCCAGGACAGAGGAAGCATAAAGTTCCAGGTCAACTGAGCTCCCATCAGTAGCTGCTTCTCTGAAAACAGACCAGTTTGTCTTCTCAAAACAGTCTCTCAGCATGGGGGAACTATCTTGAGGCCAGATTCTTATCTCTCTTTGTTCCGGCTTGGAGCGCCTGAGTAATTATCTAATGAGTTTTAGAAAAACAAGAGAAATGAACATCTAAAATATTGTTTCACATGCTTGCATTTTTAGCTTGACCTTTGTCTGTCAGGTAAAGTAAAATAATCAAATACAGCTAAGTTATCTAAATGACAACAGTAATTTATTATATATATATATTTTTTTATTTTATTTTTTATTTAATTTATTTATTCATTTTACATTTTGTAAAGAAAAACATTTTTTACATTGTAACAATACAATGAAAGAAGACAAGAAAAACGTAAAATGAAAGGAGACAGGGAGAAGAAAAAAATCTTATTATACCTGCCCCTTTTTTCTATAATGATAACAACAACAAAAAAAAGCGAGATCAATAAAATAACTCAATCAAATATACAAATTTCCAAGGCACTCAACAGTGATACAAAATGTAAACTATTTACAGAATTTGAATACACATTTGCAATTTGGCGATTTGAGTATTTAGTATTTAATTAACATATTTGCTTTGATAATTTTTTTAAAGACTATAATGGATGTTGTAGATTTAATTACATTTTCTAAACTATTCCACAAGTCAACACCTTGTATTGAAACACACCGTCCTTTCAAACTAGTTCTGTATTTTGGCTTTGCAAAAATCTCCATTCCTTTCAGGTTGTAACAGCTCATTCTTTTTACAAAATGCACTTGAACATTTAGAGGCAATGAGTTTTTATGAGCTCTATACATTACCAACAAAATGTTATAATTTACCAAATCATAAAACTTAAGCAACCTAAGTTGTTTAAACAATATATTCGAAGGATGGCAGTAGGGTTTTCCCGCAATAGTTCGCACTGCTCTTTTTTGTAAAATAAATATCCACAATATTCCTACGCCCCATGATGCCTTGCGCGAATTATGGGAACGACTTCCGCCTGAAGTGAGAGCAGCAGTTAAAGCCCAGTCTACTGGCTGTATTTTTCACTTTTGTTTTTTTGTTTTGTTTATTTCTAATTAATTACAATGGTTACTTCGTGTTGGGTTAGTGGGTGTTGCTGTCGGGTAGACGTTTGTTCAAAGTGCAGTTTTCACTTCATCCCAAAAATAAGTAAACGTGAAGGATTTATCTCCATCGGACGAGCTGACAGCTGCCCCTCCTCTGCCTGATCTGCTCTCGAAGACGTCGTGTTCAGATCACGTTTTCTCCGGTAAACAAAATATTCTACATAAATCATTTTGTGAAACAATTTCAGAACAATGTGAGAGTATAATTTTCTCTGTGTTGTTTTTTTCTTCATGATTTAGCACCGTCTACTAGCTGTGGTTAGCTTAGCATGTAGCGTTAGCATCTGTTAAAGTATTTACTAAACAAATCTGTGGATAAATAATATAACTACATGTGTGTGTAATACATTTACATATGCTGTGTGTATGTGTATACTGTATGCACACTATATATACAGTATATACATACATACTGCACATACATACTGTACTGTAGTACTGTTTTGATTGTAGGTCCCTGTTACTCTCATGTGAATAAAGCAGTGGGATGCTGTTTGTACAGAAAATATTCCATAACACAAGCTCATCTTTTGGTTATTACTACATTTGTTCTATTGAAATATTTATATTTTCAGGAAGGCCTGCACACAAGTCACAGACTGGTCTCCCACGCTGAAGTTGACAGACACACTTACTCTGAGACGCAGGAGCAGAAGAACAAGTAATGACACAAGCACCTGGCACAATAATTCAAAAATATTAAAGTAAATCTAAGATAAAATTACTGAAATCAATATAAAATTGAACATTACAGTATATCTTTGTGAATGAGTAAAAAATGTAGGAGCAACTGTATTTATTCTTTCTACTTTGAGTAGCAAACTTGGTCTTATTTTAGACTTTGTGATGCAAACATGACAGTTTTATTCTTTTTTTTTTTAAGGTACAGACGAGTGAAGGGCCGAGTTCCATCGTCTTGGATTCCGGAGGGGTTTGCTGCTTGCTCCAGTCGTCCAGTGGTCGTCCAGTGGTCGTCCAGTGGTCGTCCAGTGGTCGTCCAGTGGTCCCACATGATGAGGAATCTGTTCCAGTTTGTTTAAAATCAGAAACTGCCCATCATTTCTTGTTGAAGAGTGTATTTGACCTGGTATTTATTCTGGTATTTATTCTGCAGCCAATCATTTTCATTAAAAGACATCA
>JBBPBX010085644.1:0-15052 GCA_038048925.1 Garcialebias charrua | reverse complement strand
TGTAACACTGTGAGAGGGTGCTATTTATAAGACTGAGCTGAACCCAGCACCTCAGACTGAGGAAGTCTTTCGGACGAAAGACGAAACGTTTCTACAATTTTTTGCTTTGTTTTGTTTTTTTGTTTTTTGAATGTCCAGAGGACCAGACTTAGCTTTTTTAGATTTTTCTACCTGGATTATTGAGCATGCATCAGGGTGTAATGAAATAATGTTGCTGTAAGGTATTTAAACACTTACTGGACCACCATTATTGTAGATGCGCAGTCTGAGCAGATTTTATCCTGCACAAACTGCCACCAATGCGCGAGTTCTTCCTTTTTCCGATATTAAATTGTTTTTACTGTAATTAGGAAAAATGTAATTTCACACTTAGACTTCAATTTATGTTGGTCTACCAGAAAATAGACCTTTTATTGAAACAATTGTAAAGTAAAATCATACACTCTCAGGTATTAAACTCATAATTAAACTCATGTATTAAACTTTTCACCTCATGTTAAGAATCATGCACTCCAAATGACTTTGTGCATCTTGTGACCATCTTAAATCTGCTGACTCTGTGTATCTTGTGACCATCTGTGTGAAACCAACCATTTGTTCCTCATTTTAAATGTCATATTCCTCATTTTATCTGCTGACTGAAATGTGACCTTCTCGTTTTAGTCTAAAAACACTTGCATTATGAAGAAAGTGATGAATGCTCATTTTCCATGTGTTATCAGCAGCGTTTCCACCTTGTGACAGATAAGCACCTCCTCGTTCCACCCATTGTATCACCCTGTTCCTCCCTAAAATTTGCTCCTCCTGCGCGAGGGTTTTTAACCATGCTGTGTTACACTTTAAGCTCAGAGCAGAGCCAGACAGCTTCCGTGCCTGTATTGTTTCTGTTCTCAATCTTGCAAGATTCATTAAATCTTTTAAACTTGAACTCCGCTTGGACAGCCTTGCCTCGTTATCCAGTTTATTCCACAATTTGGCGTCACGAACAGGATATTGCGTTTGACTGGACCACCTGCTGGAGACGACCGGACCGGGACCCCGGGACCGTGGGTCTCAGACCTGCGCCTCTTACCTCCAGTAGACTTCAGAGACGAGAGGACGTTTCGGTCCTCACAGCGGGAGAGCCAGCATCGACAATATTCAACGAACGAGAAGGTTGGGAGGTAAAGTAGAAATCTCTTTTTCAAGTTTGAAGGATTTAAGCCGAAGTAAAACTGATACGAGACGCGTTCAAGGACCGTAGGAAATTTGAGCGCGAGAGCACGAAAAACGCTGTGAACGTTTATTTTTAAACGTAAGAACACGTAAATCGTTGTGAGCGCAAGAAAACACGTAAAGCATTGTGAGCGTTTATTTTTAAGAACGCAAGAACACGTTAAAATTGTGAGCACTCGATAGTGCAAGAACAATTTGCGCGTTAAACTCTTAACGCAGGAAGGTCCGTCTGAAAACCAAGCACGTAGATAATTCAAATGTAGAAATACGTTAATAAATTACCGCCAATCGTGCCGCACGTAGGTTGTTAGGAGGTAGAAATACCTTAAAGACTGCCGCAAATCGTGCTACAGCAGAAGTAAATGTGGGGAGCGCTCGATAAAAAGAAAAAAAGAAAAAAGCAAAAATAACAAATAAAAATAAATAAACCTGTGTAGTTACACTCGTTTTGAAATAAAATAAAATAATTAGGCGAATAACTTGTTTATAAACAATAAATAAATTCATCCAAAAATAAATAGGTATACAACATAGTTTTAAACAATAAATAAATTCATTCAAAAAATAAAATAGGCAAATAACCTGTTAAAACAGAAAAAACTAACTGAAATATTAAATAAATACGGATAACAAATAGAATTAAATAGATATAGTAAAAAAGTAAATAAAACAGACATTTAAATCAAATAAAAAATAATAAAAATAAAAATAAAACAAAATGGGAACAAAAAATAGCAAAAGCGAAGCTTATATACCATGCGGTCCTGAGGTTGACCGGATGCGAAGACTTTACGGTGATCTGTGTCTAAGCTTTGTGCCACAGTGGCATTGTAAATTCAATTTTCCAAGAAATGGATCGTTTGATCCACAGGAAATACAAAAATTAGAAGAACAATTGTTAGAACAAAAACGTAAGATCTGCAGCAAGAAAAAGATTCCACAAGGTGAGTTGTTAACAGTGACCAATCATGAGCAAGCTTTTAAGCTGTGGAAAAATGAATCCAAATTACAAAGTCAAAGAGTAATATCAAAAAGCCTTCAGATGACCCAGAAAATTAAGAAAACAAACCAGATGGCTCCAAAAGAGACAAAACATTTAGGAAATAAAAATAAGAAAGGGACAGAAACACAAACTAACCCACTCAATGTTTCTTTCTCTCACTCTGCTCCCTCTGCTCCACCTGCGACTGGATCTTCTGGCTTCCCACCTCTCACCGTGCCGCTGTATCCTTCACTGGCACATCTGAGTTCACCCCAACCACCACCGTACCCTGAGCCACAGAGAACTGGACAATTTTCAGACTGGTTTCTGAACATGGACATGGACGATGACTTCCAAGGCTCCAAGAAAAAGGAGCAACCAGGAACGTCAACTGAATCAGGTACTGACAACACACCTGACTCTTCACCCTCACCTTCTGATTTGACTGACACCTCAATATCAGACATTGAACATGAGGAAATACATTCTGGTGCTCCAGAAAGTACACACAGGCCGCACACAAGACTTCAAGCTGAACAAAAACAGCTTAAGCAAAAAGCAAGTCAAATTCAAGAGGACATTGAAAGAACTCAACAAGAAAGTGCAGACAAAAAGAAAGACAAAACCACCATCATCACTGCACCTATGATTGAGGTGGGTGGGGCTGAGCAATCACAATTGGTCTATAGACCTTGGCCACACGCCGTGCTGATCGACATGGCCAAGCAGCACCTGCCTGAGAGAGCCCAGGGTGGAGAAGGGATAGCTCTGGCATTGTTTATGTTAGTCAAAGTGATAAGACCAACTCTCCATGAGATAAAAGTCATTTTATCAGCAATATATGGTCTTGGGTTTGTCTCCCAACTTAACTCTGAACTTTTTGAAAAGGAAAACGATTTTCAACTCGTCAGTCCAAACATCAACGCAGACAGCAACGAGGGGTATTTGAAAAATGTGAAAGAAATTGGGGAAGACCTGAAAAAGGTGTTCCCAGCTGCTCCTTGTTATGCAGACATTGCGAGCACCACCCAGAAACCTGATGAAACTCCACAAGACTACGTGAACCGTCTCCTGCCCATCTTCAAAACCCACTCAGGCATCCTTGAGCCTGACAGGAACTGGAGACACGACACAGCCCCCTCACCATTTGAAAACATCTTCTGCCAGGCGGTCCTGAACGGTTTTCTCTCACCAATAAAGAAATCAATCAAGACCACCTACATAGGCTGGAAGAAGAGACCACGCCTGACTGATCTCCTGAATCATGCTGAGCACGCATGGGACCTGCAGGTGACAGAGGTCACCACCACTCAGAAGAAAAAACAAAAACTGCATGATGACGCTCAACTGACTCTGCTTCAAGCAGCCACTCAGCTGACCCTGAACCAGGCTCAAGCTGCAAATCACCCTCCAGCAATTCAAAAAACTGATTTTGCTCCACCCAGACCATGCTACAACTGTGGAAGCCTGGAACACTGGGTCCGCAGCTGTCCACACCGACAAGGACCAAGAGGCCGAAACCAAGCTCGCAACAGGTACGGCAACCGAGGCAGAGGTCAGTTCAGGCCCTATCCAAACCAAGGGCCCAACTACAACCAAGACTCCAACTTCAGACAAAACCAACATCAAGGCCCGCCCCAAGGCAGAAACGAAGCTGGACTCAGGGGTGGACAAAGCCAGAGGGGTTACTCAACTTGACTAGCCGAAGATGGTGGGAGCCAGGGACTCCAGACCGCAAGTGCCAGCACACACACACCTGTTTCTGAAACAAATGACATACACACACATACATACACAGGAGAAGTTATTCCTACTTACTTCAAATACACTCAAGCTGCTTATCTGAAACTACCAATGATGACTGCAGTGGTTGAAAACATTTCATTACAATTTCTTGTAGATTCAGGAGCAACACAGTCATTGATCATGCGTAAATGTCTTCCAAATGCTCCACTTTCTAACAAAATTGTCCATTCCACAGGTGCATCTGGCCGGACAGTTCCTGAAGCGGTCACAGTTCCGCTCAAGATCATCGATCCTTTTGATCATGAAACACATGAACATCAGTTTTTGCTTTCTGACTCTTGCCCAATAAATTTATTAGCAAGAGATTTGATTCTGAAATTTAGATTGGCAATAAACTGTGCACCTGATGGTTTGACTGTGTCTAAACAATTAGAGTCTGATGCTCTGGTCTCTCTCACACCTGAATTATTGTTCATTTTTCAGTGGTTGTTAATTGATCCACATCAGAGACATACTCTGCTTTCAATGGCCAGAGAAAGGCTGCCACCTAGTGTCTGTTTTATGACTGAACCACATTTACACTGCACTGCTCATGTCGTTTCAGATCCAGCTGACCCATTAGGGGACTCATTTCTGCAAACACAGACAACACAACTTGTCACCACATCCATCTGTTGGACACAAGACTCATGTTTTGTGCTGATAGATTTGAACAACAAAACAACACCTCAGACAAGTTACTTCACGGTACCTGATTCATTTCCTCATATTTCACTAGCAAAGCCACCTGACTCCCACTGGCAATCTCTAGGTCCTCTAGCACTTAGAGCACACACCACACATGACTGGGAACCACGTGATGATTGCTCCTTCTCACCGTCTCTCAACATGTTTAGGCAAGATTTTTGCCTCATGCTGACAGCACGGCCAACAAAGGAAGTGATTGATAACAATGCATGACTAGTTACGTCCATGATGTCTCTGGACGACCCTGAATTGGCAGACGTCCCCGCCCATCTCTGGGCCACAACTAAATATGATGTCGGGTTAATTAAAGGGGACCACACATTCAAAATTCACTTTTTAATGTTTTTTTACTCAACTTTGGGTATTTACTTCATAAAAAAACAGTCCAAAGGCCAAAAAAATGCACCCAGTGGTTTATTTACTCTAAGTAGATTTATTTTACTGTGATAAAAACGGCTCGTTTTTGAAATAAACTGGAAGTCAATCGCGCTTGTGACGTCACAGGCGCGAGGACAACCCACCCCAACCTGAGTCCAGCCCCTCACCTAGCAACCCCTGGTTAGGCTCAACCCACTTCTGTATTAAACACATGACTGTTGTTTTTCATGATTTCATCTCATCTTTTGTTTATATGTTATTAATTTCATGTGTACAGCACTTTGTTGCAGCTGTGGTTTTTTAAATGGCTTTATAAATAAAGTATAATTGTTATTTTTATGTTTTAGTTCAATTTTTAGTGTATTTGCGATCGCTCCAAACGCGCAGCCGGCAAAAATTAAACGAGCAGACCCCCGACGTAGGGACCGGCGTCAACGAGCCCCTCTTCTGGCGCGATGGAGCGGAGCTTCAACTGTGCAGCCTCGCAGCAGCCTGGCAGAAGCCTCGCAACAGCGAGGACCTTCTCTTTACCGATTAATTTACGGGAGACACTTGGTGAACTTTGTGTGTCTTGACTGGAACAGCGATAACTCTCAAAGTCTCCGCGTGCAACGAGCGGAGCTGGCGAAAACCGGAAGAGGAACAAGCTAACATTAGCATCGGATTCGGGTGGTCTCATGCTAAAAGGAGCAGCAAACTGCGGCGCGCTCAGACGGGTTTCGGTAAGTTATCTTAAGCTAACACTAACAGTAAGTCAAATGAGTAATAAAAAACGAGCTAATTTTAAAACAACAACACATTACAGATACTGGCTGTGCAGAGGGCGTAAACAGATCGTTGAAGGGCGTGGACTTCAGAACTTCTATCAGAAACCGGTCGTTCAAAACGAAAGTTAAAACTGGCAGAATTAAAAAGGGTATAATTAATTATCTAAGAATTATTTTGTGTATTAAAATGAATTAATATTGTCAAGATAGCACACAGACATAACATAAAATTTTTAAATACTTACATGTGGTCCCCTTTAAGGGCCAAAAACCAATTGAAATAACACCAAAGTCTTCTTATAGACCTAAAATAGCCCAATACCCACTGAAGCCTGAAGCAGAAAAAGGTATCACTCCAGTTTTCCGCTCTTTGCTGGAAGCAGGCGTGATCATCGCCTGCCCTGAGTCACCAGTGAGAACTCCTATTTTTCCAGTCAAAAAGATCAGACCTAGTCCTCCAGATGAATGGAGGTTTGTTCAAGACTTAAGAGCAGTTAATGCCTCTGTCCAAGCAAGAGCACCTATTGTACCTAACCCTTATGTCATCCTTTCTCAGATCCCTGCAGGCTCCACATATTTCAGTGTGATAGACTTAGCAAATGCGTTTTTTAGCGTTCCAGTTCATCCCAACAGCCAGTTCTGGTTTGCTTTCCAATTCCTGGGTAAGGCTTTCACTTTTACTCGGCTTCCGCAAGGTTTCTGTGAGTCCCCACTATTTTTCATCAAGCACTGAATGATAGTTTGATGAGTTTCTCTCTGCCTCATGATTGTGCTCTGTTACAGTACGTGGATGATTTGCTGCTGGCTGCACCATCTGAACAGTCTTGTAAAGAGAACACGATCAGACTGCTGACATTTCTTGCAGAACAAGGTCACAAAGCATCATTGTCAAAATTGCAGTTTGTACAAACCACTGTCACTTTTCTTGGACACAGGATCTCCAGAGAAGGACGAAAAATTGCTGACTCGCGTGTTGAGGCGATTGTGAAACTGCCATTACCGGTAACAAAAAAACAACTCATGTCTTTTCTAGGTCTTTGCGGTTACTGTAGGCATTTCATCCCAAACTACGCTGAGATTGAGGCTCCTTTAAGAAAGGTATGTCATGACAAACACTTACAAATGAGCTCACATGTCACGTGGACAACTGAGGCGCTGCAGGCCTTTGAAACACTCAAGCAACAGTTGCAAAAGGCTCCCACTCTTGGTATTCCAGATCCTACACGCCCGTTCACACAGGCTGTGGATGAGAGGAAGGGCCACATGACGTCAGTGTTGTTACAAAAGCATGGTGACAGATTGAAACCAGTCGCCTATTTTTCAGCCAAATTGGATCCAGTCGCTGCTGGTTTGCCTCTCTGCTTGCGTGCTGTAGCCGCAGCTGAAAAAGCTGCACTGGCGAGCAGAGACATTGTGGGGTATTCTGATCTGACTCTTCTTGTCCCTCACGCAGTTACTCAAATTCTTAATGAGCAAAAAACTGCTCATCTTTCAACCGCACGTTGGTTACGTTATCACACCACACTGTTGGATATGCCAAACATCACCATCCAACGATGTAATGTCTTGAATCCTGCGACTCTTTTGCCAAACGAGGATGATGGTGAACCACATGACTGTATGGCGGAACTTGAAGTCATATGCACACCACGACCTGACTTGGAACAGAATCCTTTGACTGACCCTGATTGGGAACTTTTTGTTGATGGATCTTCTTCACGTGACCCTGACACTGGTCAGATTCGCAGTGGATATGCTGTTGTCACTCTCACACACACAGTTGAATCATCTTCTTTACCATCATGCTCAGCACAAGCCTGCGAGCTGGTGGCTCTCACTCGTGCATGCACACTTTCTGAAGGTAAAACTGTTAACATCTACACAGACAGCAGGTATGCTTTTGGAGTTGTTCATGACTTTGGAGCTTTGTGGAAACACAGAAACTTCCTAAAGTCTGATGGCCAACCAATCCTTCATCACAAACTTGTGGACGACCTTCTTACTGCAATCACTCTCCCTCTCAAAATTGCAGTCATCAAATGTGCAGCACACACATCAAACACTGATCCTGTCTCCATAGGTAACTCACTCGCTGACGCTGCAGCTAAACAAGCTTCGATGTTGCCCAACCCAACTAACATGCTTTTGTCTTTGCCTTTAAACAAAGCTGATGATGTTTCATTCTCTGTTTCAGACATGCAAAAGTTTGCACCAGCCAGTGAAAAGGCAAACTGGAAGAAACACGGATGCATTTTTCAAAATGATGTGTGGGTAGGTCCAAATGGTAATCCATGCCTTCCACGACACTTTTTCCCTTCTTTTGCAGCATTGACACATGGATTGGACCACGTGTCAAAAGGAGGGATGTTGAGACAAATTAATGAAAATTGGTTTACGATTAACTTTCATCAGACAGCCACACAACACTGTGAGGCATGTTTAATCTGTGCCACACATAATGTTGCTAAAGCCATTAAACCCACAGGTTCTGGAGCCCACAAAACAATCACAGCACCATTCCAACACATCATGATTGATTTCATTGAACTAACACCAGCTCAAAACAAAAAATACTGTCTAGTCATGGTAGACATGTATTCCAAATGGGTAGAAGCCTTCCCGACAAAGCATGCCACAGCTAACACAGTAGCTAAACTTCTGTTACAAGAAGTTATTCCCAGGTGGGGAATCCCACAAAAAATCTCAAGTGATAATGGCCCTCATTTCGCAAATCAAATCCTTGACGACATATCACGAGTACTGAATTTTGATCTGACCAAACACTGTGCCTATCATCCACAAAGTGGAGGGGCGGTCGAAAGAGAGAATGGAACATTAAAAAACAAACTGTCTAAGATCTGTGAAGAAACAAAACTTAACTGGGTGTCTTGTTTGCCGATTGCACTAACATATTTGCGCATGCGGAGACGAGCTAAGCATAACCTCAGCCCATTTGAAATCCTTTTTGCGGCTCCACCCAACATGGGTGTGGGACCAATCTCAACTAGTGATCTAAAACATTGTGATCACGACATGCTGACGTATTGCATTAATCTGACTAACCACCTCAAATCCATCAGAGAGCAAGTCCAGGGAGGGCTACCCAGCCCAGCTCAGGTAAAATTACACAACATAACTCCTGGAGACTTTGTTATGGTTAAATCTTTCAGGAGGAAACATTGGAACTCGCCCAGGTGGACCGGACCCTATCAGGTGTTGCTCGTGACCCACACGGCCGTGAAAGTCGCTGAGAGAGCTACTTGGATCCACGCCGCCCACTGCAAGCTGTTCCGAGGTACCAGGTCACCAACAGAGGACCCACTGGCAGGAGAACGTGTTTAATCCTCCCAGAGGAGCAGTGCGCCAGAGCTTTAGAGGCTGGGTGCCAACAAGGGTGCAGCAAGTATCGGAATCTGCACGATTTGATACCACCGAGGGATCTACGCGCTCAGGAGACACTGCTTTAGAAGAACTCCTGACAACGACAGAAAAGATAAGACAATGCTCGATACACGCATCCCACGCACAATTTTAAAACAACCTGTTTCACCTAGAACATCCACTGGGATGAAAGAGTTGCTTTGCTATATTCTAGTCATTGTGGGACTGACACTGATAGGTCTCATGACATGGTACCTGCATCCTGAAAATGTGAACCAGCTCAATCCAGCTAAGAGAGAGCTCAAACAGAGTCCTGGTCGAAGGGACTACAATGGTAACCCCGTCTTCATGGTTCCATATGTCAACGGTACAACTTCAACAATAACTTTACCTGTTTGCAGATTGTTTGACTGCTCAGATGAAAGAATCAGAAAAGCCGAGTTTTACATGTGTCTCTGTGGTACTTATGATCCTACCATTTGTAAGTCCTGCCCAACATGGGAAAAAGTTTTTTTGTATACAGGTCCTTGGGATAGTCCACAAACAAAGAAAGGCCAACCACTTTATTGGTGGGCTGAAAGGTTTAAACTAGTAAAAGGCGGAAATGGCGGATCAGCTAACCTCCTATTATCCATACAATCCGTGACGAGATGGCAGGTGTATCCCCCACCTAGCTACAGATACCTACAGTAGACAAACCCTAAATTGCATGTTATTCTCCAAGCAGAAGTATCAGGTACAGACCCTTTCAGGGAACTTATAATTCAAATAACAGATTCTCCACCAACACCCACACGATATGAAGTATCTTCCGGTCTCGAGACTAACGACACACTCCTTAGCATTGACAGCGTAGATTATTCCAAGTTGTCCCCAAATGATGTAATCGCTATGACTACAGGGTACTCCGATCTTAATGTATGGTTAACATGGTTAATTGAATCAGCTAAAGAAGCGTCGCTCTCTGAATGTGTAGCCTGTGCATCTGCACGACCCACTCCCTTAACAGAACCAGCACCGTTGTTTTTAGAAGACGAATGGGGTTTCGATTGCATGTTACTTATCACCAGAAAAATTAAAACTAGGAATTGCACAACCTTAGAAGAAATCTTTCCCCTTGGTCCTGATGGCACACAGGTTGGTGCATTTCATGCTGATAAAAGACACGATTATATTTGTTTCAATTTCGTGACCACCGTTCCTGACACCAACCTAGGCAGCATAGATGCTGATTGGTGTAATGTAACATTCACAGCCGTAACCACGAAAGGTCTGCGACAGGAGGTGGGGCGACTGACGCGTTCAGGTTTGTACTACTATTGTGGTGGTAAAAGGTTGTATACTCAAATCCCTCAAAATTCAATAGGACTGTGTGCTATGGTTAGACTTAAGGCTCCACTTACTCTCATAGGACACAAAATTGCACAAGCTTTTCCTTATCCAGGTAACAGACGGCGTAGAGGTTTGACCTTTGATCCAACAGTGAACTCTCCAACTTACATCGATGCGATTGGAATCCCTAGAGGCGTTCCAGACGAACATAAATTGGCTGATCAAATTGCTTCAGGGTTTGAAAATCTTCCCGTGATCTCAGCATATTTCCCTGTCACACCTAATAAAAATGTTGACCGTATTAATTACGTTCATTATAATATCATGCGTCTTAGCAATCTGACCAGAGATGCTGTTGAGGGACTAGCTGAGCAATTGGCTCCCACTTCCCTGATGGCTGTACAGAACAGAATGGCTCTTGATTTTTTGCTCGCGGAGAAAGGCGGAGTTTGTAGCATGTTTGGCGACTTGTGTTGTAGTTTCATCCCCAACAATACCGCCCCTGATGGAAAGGTGTCTAGAGCTTTGGAAGGACTTAGAACTTTGTCTAACGAGATGCAGAGTCACTCAGGTATTTATAATCCCATTGACGACTGGTTTAATAGCACGTTTGGTAGATGGAAAGCGATAGTTATATCTTTGCTTATGTCTTTTGCCGTTTTTGCTGCCATCTTGATTACTTGTGGCTGTTGTTGCATACCATGCATACGTTCACTAGTTACTCGTCTAATCACGAAATCTTTGACCCCAGAACGCTTGTCAGAAACCTATGCGTTGTTAGCAAATTCTCCAGACACATACATGCAAATGTTTCCCCTTTCAGAACATGCACGCATTTCCCCTCTTCCCGATTCCGATCTGCCTACTTATGACGACGTCCGCACCCTGGAAGACTGCATCACTGAGTTTGAAATGTACCCATTAGAGTAAACCATCAAAATCACACTTATTGCTCGCACCGACTGAACTACCTAAACTATAGCCATGGACCACTTAGACGACGTGTTCACCATTGATTATGATGTACAATCACGGGTAATAAACTTTACAACCGAGCCGAGCCTACCTCGCTTAGACTTTTTAGATTTCGTAGCAAACATAGTACAAATTTGTGCTTTAAGACAGCCCCAAGAGGCTCATGTATTCTACGGCTACCACTTTTTGAATTAAAGAGACGTGTTTGTTTTTCTTTTGTTTTATTGATGTTGATTTGACTTTTATTTGCTGATTTTTACTTGATTACATTTTATCCTGATTAAATTACATATCTGTTCATTTATTCTCTTTTGTATTTTAATCCTCAATTGTTCTGTCTTCAATTGTTTTTGAACATGACTGTTGCTTGCCACATTATTTGCAGGTCTTTACCCTGCACAAAAACAGCTACTTGCTAATTCTATCTCTAGTTAATGATGGTTGCATGGAAAGTCTATTAGACACATGTAATTTGATGTTTTATTTTGAGAGTCTCATACTTTTTTCTTCTCTTATAGATCAACTGAATGTAAGGATGATATGGACACCAGATTTGGTCGCCGCCGTGGGGCCGGGGTGTTGTGCAGCTTTTTCCCCAAGCACCTCTACATCGTTGCCACCGGGGTTTTCCTGCACAAGTTCACATCATCCAGTTAGGCCTGGGGAGGCATAACATGTGATTTAATAACACTGTGATTTCATTACCTTTAAGATTGATTGATAATTTTGATTTTGGTTTTGCTTGTATTACAAATGTTTATTTTTTAAGAATCAAGAATCAAGAATCAAGAAGGTTTATTAACATTGCATCAATTTTCACCAATTACAACGTAAATATGTAGTTGCAGCATCCAGAAGAGAGAATGAGTGCAAAAGCTGCAGCAAAACAAAGCACATAACATGTTTTATCAACACACGATATGTTTTATCAACACACGACATGTTTATTCAACACATGATATGCTCTTAGCGCGGCCAGGCCCAATCTGTCCCCAGATGAAGGTCAAAAGCAGGAAAAACAGGCAGAAACACTGGGATTCACAGCATTGATATTAAAAAAAGATGAATCACATTTTGTCTTCAAGACACCGCGTGATTCAGTAAAAACCATATCAGAGCACATTTAGTTACAATAACAAAGGAAATACGGCAGGCAAGGAGATTGGGTCTATGATTAATTTCAGACAAGCACAGAGTTCAGCAGATGTGCAGCTGGGTGTTATCTGAAGCTTCACAGAAATCTCTGGGGAGGGGGAGGGGGGGGGCTCTTCAGCTCCTCACTCTGGGAGAATGGATTCCCACAGCCCGCTTTTCAAGGACATGTGCAGAAGCCAGATAATGTTCTTGTTTGTTATCCAAATAGACCACAGTGTTCTTTTCCACTGCCGCCTCCAAGTCTGTGGGTGCTGTTTCATGGCCGAAAGAAATCCAAATATGTGGTTCTGCTCTGCCCCGCTTCATGAACTTCCACCTGTCCCTTGATCGATCCGGGGTGGCTGCAAACAAGTCCCAAAACGGACAGCAGGTGCACGGTGGTCCACCACTGCACCAATCGTGCGATTGAGCTCATACAGCAGCTGGGATGAGGAGCTCACGGCCCGGTTCAGAGAATTTTGCTGATCAGGCAGTGCCGACAGCGCTCTGATAGCCGCCGAAGCCTCCCTCAGCTTCCGATAACAAACAACTCCGGTTACGCCAAAAAACAGAGCAGTTGCTACCAATAATCCAATAATCCACAAATCCTCCACGTCCTCCACACTCAGAACGGACAGACACATGGGCTGCCACTGACCCCACGAGTCCAGCACGTATCCAGCCGCGTGTGTGTCGGAGGGACAGACAGCTTCTCCTGGCACGGTCCGCTTCGTGGAAAAAATCTTATCCATTGAAGAAACAGCCCAATTGATTAATTCCATATTGGTTCGAGTGAGCGCTGAAGGGTCGCACAGACGAGACGAAAAGCAAGCAGGGAGTAGGAAAAACTTAGGGAGGGAAGAGCAGAAAGATATGCGACCTGCCTTGTCGAGTGCCGGAAGAAGTCTCTGTTGTTTTTGCTGTTGTTGTGAATTGTATTATCTTAGTTGTTCCTGACGGAACAAAAGGAGGGAATTGTAAAGTAAAATCATACACTCTCAGGTATTAAACTCATAATTAAACTCATGTATTAAACTTTTCACCTCATGTTAAGAATCATGCACTCCAAATGACTCCTGTGCATCTTGAGACTATCTTGATCTGCTGACTCTGTGCATCTTAGTGACCATCTGTGTGAAACCAACCATTTGTTCCTCATTTTAAATGTCATGTTCCTCATTTTATCTGCTGACTGAAATGTGACCTTCTCGTTTTAGTCTAAAAACACTTGCATTATGAAGAAAGTGATGAATGCTCATTTTCCATGTGTTATCAGCAGTTTCCACCTTGTGACAGATAAGCACCTCCTCGTTCCACCCATTGTACCACCCTGTTCCTCCCTCAAATTTGCTCCTCCTACGCGAGGGTTTTTAACCATGCTGTGTTACACTCTGAGCTCAGAGCAGAGCCAGACAGCTTAAGTGCCTGTATTATTTCTGTTCTCAATCTTGCAAGATTCATTAAATCTTTTGAACTTGAACTTCGCTTGGACAGCCTTGTCTCGTTATCCAGTTTATTCCACAGTCCTACAACAGCATCTCCTGAACACAACTCCGACTGAACCACGATCCTACATAAAGGAACATTAACTTCCTGCATGTTAAAACCACAAATGGGGACTCCAGCTTCCATCTTAATAACTTCGTCTCTAGGTAAAATATTGTCCAAAATGAATGACTGTGAAGCGGCTGTGTCTCTAAGTATTTTAACTGATATTTTTTTTTCCTGATGGAGATGTAGAGATAAACCCTTCCATTATAAAAGGTTTGAAACCATCTCGTTCACAGGTTCCTGTCACAGAAGGAAACGTCTTATCTATCTTTTTAAGTGCAGCTACAGGCTTTGGTTCTTTTCTGTGTAACTTAGGACAGGTTCTAGTTACATGCCCTTCCTGTTTACAATAATAACATCTCACTGGTTCTCTCACATTACCTTCACGTCGTTCTACAGTTACATCTCGGTCTCTGTGAGGAACAACAGGCCCGCTGAATTTACCATTAGATCTGTATCTAAACAGTTGCGAGGACTCAAAACTGGTCTTAGCATGACTAGAGCTTCGAGTTTTATCAAAGCTTGAACGTTCAAAGTGTGTTTTATGCGTCAGCATATACTCATCCACTAAGATTGCAGCTTTAGAAACGTCAGACACTTTATTTTCATTTAAATATGTGGTTACTCTCTCTGGTAAGTTTAATTTGAAATCTTCCAAGAACATTAGCTGCTTCAGCTGGTTAAAATCAGTCACTGCACTCGCAGTACACCAGCGATCAAAAAGTAGCTCCTTTTCCCTGACATAATCAGCATAAGACTGATTATCTACTTTCTTACATTTTCTGAATTTCTGCCGGTATGCTTCCGGAACTAGCTCATATGCACGTAGTATAGCTTCTTTTAC
>JBBPBX010085643.1:0-15052 GCA_038048925.1 Garcialebias charrua | reverse complement strand
TATATATACATACATACATACATATATATATATTTTGTTTTGTTTATATTAATTTTTAAATTGTACCCACTGATGGGCCATTTAGTTCACCAGTGGGCCTGACCTGGCCCGCGGGCCGTATGCTGAACAGCCCTACTCAAAACCAACCTGTCATTGATCCTCTTAATAAAGCCACGGAGTCACGTCCCGCTCCCTGTACAATTGTCCATTTACATAAAGCCTGTCAACAGACACTGTCGCTCTCTTTCCTTCATAAAAATACTTTTTTCTTATTGGAAACAGAACGCGTCTCCGATCCAGGATCTCTTTGGGGAATTCATCATTTACGCTTAAGTTTTTCCCTCGTAACTCTCTGCCTTGTTTGATGACCTGTATTTTCTGCTTGTAATGTTCAAACTTAGCGATAATCGGTCGGGGACGCTTGTTATCTGATTTTTTAGATCTGAGCCGGTAAACCGATGGAATGTGATTGATCTTACCGCTTCGTTCGGGAGTTTCAGCTCGCGTTGAATGAAGTCATGGATCGTAACTTCCGCATCCTCATCTGCTCGCTCCGGTATCCCAGAAAAAACAATATTATCCCTCATGCTTTGACTTTGTAGATCGAGAATAGACTCTTTGAATTTCCTGTTGTCGCTGGAAACCCTTGTCACTTCATCTGTCAGCTGTTTCACGTCCCCTCTCAGCGCTCTGTTCTCCTCAGCCAGTGACGTCACCTGAGCCTAACTGAATTCTAAAGATTCTCCGAGTGCAGAGAATTCCTTGTGGAGAACTTCAACTAAAGCCAATCTAGCGTCTAAGCTAGATAGCTTGTTATCAATAGACTCCAACACCTCCGTAAAGCTCTTTTCAGGAGATGTTGAAGAACCAGGTGAGCTCGCTGAGCGTGTGCGTTTTGACGTGTGTGCGGGTGTGGGTGTGGAGTTTCCCTGTGTTTTACCCATCACAAAGCTGTCAAAACACTCCTCCAGATATTCCTCCAAATCCCTCACGGTCTCTTCGTCCAGTTTTGTTTATTTTAAACAAGAGGCACAGGTTAATACAATACAGTAGTATTTTATGTTTTTAATTTAAATATATTGGCTTACCTTAATTTTAATCAAAATTGTTTGGTTTACCTATATCTTGCCATAAAACATGCAGCACAGCTCTCCTCAGACCTCAGCCGCTCATCACAGGTGCAACAATCAATCCACCACCTGCAGCAATCAGTCCACACCCAATCAGTTCTATGGCCCCCGTCTGTGGAATAGTCTGTCGGAGAACCTGAGGGCTGCAGAGAATGTTGTTGTTTTTAAGAGCAGGCTCAAGACCCATCTTTTTAACTGCATTTCCTGAACTGGTTCATCTCTGTTCAGTCTATACATTTTCCATACTACTGTATTTAATTTAATTTATTTATTTATTTTGTGTATGTCATTTGTTTTAATTTTGTGAGTTTATTGTTTTATAATTCTGTACAGCACTTTGAGCTGCTTTTAGTATGAAGGGTGCTTTATAAATAAAATTGATTGATTGAATCAGTTGTAAGGAAGGCAGAGATAGAGCAACAAACTGCTCTGAAGGAAAAATAACTTCTGTTTGAGCAACGGAAAATAGAGTTGGATGCTCAGATACGTATGAAGGAATTAGAAAGGGGAGCTGCTCCTTCTCTACCTGCTCGTGAGTTTGATGTGAGTAGACATATTCAGCTTGTTCCACCGTTTAATGAGGATGACGTGGATACGTATTTTGTCTTGTTTGAGAAGGTTGCACGCTCGTTGAAATGGCCTGTGAACGTTAGGCCATTATTGTTGCAATGTGTGTTGAAAAGTAAAGCTCAGGATGCATACGCGTCTCTTTCGGTGGCAGACAGTGGAGATGTTGTGAAAGTGAAGGAAGCTATTATGCGGACATATGAGCGGGTGCCTGAAGCATATCGGCAAAAATTTAGGAACTTGAAAAAGCATTATAATCAGACTTATGCTGATTTTATTAGGGACAAGGAGACTCTGTTTAATTGATGGTGTGCTGCAAATAATGTTTCGGATTTTCAGCAACTTAAACAGCTTATTTTGATGGAGGACTTTAAGTTGGGGTTGCCAGAAAAGATTACTACGTATTTGAACGAGAAAAATGTTTCAGATATGTCTAAGGCGGCGGTGCTCGTGGACGAGTACATGTTGACGCATAAATATAGTTTGGATCGTCAGCATGATTACTTCAGGTTTGGCAGAGCGGATGGTCAGGGGGAGGATGGCGCCAACGCTCTTTTTTTGAAGATGTGCCTCGAACAAAATGTGATGTGCCTCGGCTCGATGTGCCTCGGCTGTATGAGGTGGGGATAAATTATTATCGACTCATGGTGCAGATGTTAAGTCAGAGATCGTCTGTTTTTATTGTAAGGATGTAGGACATATCGTGGCTAATTGTCCAGCATTGAGGGAGAGGGCACCTAAGCCCGTAGCTATGTTGTCCACTTTAGGGGTTAGTACTCGGTCCCCTTCTACTGATGTGTCATGCGAGGGTTCTGTTTTCAAACCTTTTTTTATGAATGGTTTTATTTCAGTGTTGTCTTCAAAGAGAAAAATCCCTGTTAAGATATTGCGGGACATGGCTGCCTCTCAGTCTCTTGTTTTAGATGGGATATCACCTTCGGATGCTCGGTCTGTGAAGGGCCCTGACATTTCTGTTCGAGGTTTTGACATGAAGGATGTTAGGGTGCTTGCGCGTTGTATCAACGTCCAGTCTAAGCTTTGGTCGGGTGACGCTGTAGTCGGGGTGCGTCGTAGTTTTCCCATAGCTGGGGTCTCCATGGTGATAGGGAATTACTTGGCTGGAGGCCGGTTTTAGGTGACCCCGGATGTTACACCCGTGTTTTCTGTGCAGGTACCTGCTCTATCACGTACCCGTCCTCGTCGTGCGCGGGTACGCGTTAACTGGGGTGGTGGGAGGAGATGATTTGTGATGTTGTTGTTTTTTCTTTGTTGTTATTAGAGTGGGTATAGGCTGGGGTGTTTAATTTAATTTGTATGGGGATGCATGTGGTGTAGTCTGGCTGCATCTTCCCATGCAAATTCTTGTGTGGGGGGGTGATACATCCCCATGGGGATGTCATTTCAGTCAGGTCAGAGGGATGAGGTGTTTAGTGGTGTTTAGAGTCAGAGAGTCAGAGAGTTTTTATTGTCATTTGCACCGCATGTGGTACATGTGATGAAAACGAGATTATGTACACGGGGTCCCAGTTACATCCAACAACAAATGCAAGAGAAAAACAGTAATAACATCTAGAACTAACTAAGAAAAACATCAACTAGTAATACACTAAGCTTAATATAGTGGGAATAAACAGCAGCACGGACATGAGTTTGTATGAGCAGATGGTCACAGATGAACACAGCGACAAGAAAACAGATCAGCATCAGTATGATGTGATATTTTGCAGTTTAGTGGTGTGCAATGGTGTTTTGGGAGGCTAATTGGCTTCAGCTGTGGGTTAATTGAAGTGTTGCAGGTGGGGTGGTTGTTTTCCTTTATTAGGTCCAGTCTGAAGACGCCCAAGGGGTGAGAGATGCAGCAGGAGAGGAGCTTAGCTTTATACAGCAGCAGCAGAGCAGATGAAGAAGCAGCTGATCAGATGAATCAGAAGCAGCAGCAGACGCAGAAGAGACTGAGAGCAGAGGTCGAAGCTGCAGAAGCTGAGCAGAGCTCAAAACAGCAGAAGCAGAAGGAGGTCCAAGCTGCAGATGCAGAGAGGAGGAGTCATGGTCGAGTGTGAAGAAGCCTAATGTTGAAGATGCCTAATGTTGCCGTTTGATGGTGATGAAGCCGAAGATGAAACTGTGAGAAGGAGAAGACCTGTTGTCTTTCTGTTGCTGTGAGAAGAAGGAGAAGACCTGCTGTCGTTCTGTTGCTGTGAGAAGAAGGAGAAGACCTGCTGTCGTTCTGTTGCTGTGAGAAGGAGAAGACCTTCTGTCGTTCTGTTGTCCACCTGAAGCTGATTTTTTTCTCGATCTGGTGAGATCGATTGTCCAGTTTTCGCATTTTGTTTAGATTAGGTGGGGGTTTTGTTTACTAGTCGGGCATTTTCTCCAGCTTCGACGGCTGCATCGCAGTTGGCCTGGGGGAAGTGTCTTTATATTTCTTTGAATCGACTCACCAGGTCCGACTTTAATTTAATTACTTTGAGAGGGACACAGGGAAAGCTGAGGGTTTGGACTGACTTTTTTTCTGTTTGTTTTTAGGACTGCTGGAGGCGGCACTGAGCCTAAAATAAACTTTTTCTTTTAACCCTCTTTTCTGGTCTCGTGTCCCTCAATTTGTTACTTGACCCCTCGGGGCATAACATATGGGGGCTCGTCTCAAACTGTCCTAGATTTTGAGCTGGAGACTTTGTTGTTGTCATTATTCTTTGTGTGGCTTCGTTGTTGTTTTTGCTGTGTTCTGTGCATTTTGGGCATGGCTGTCGCGCATTGGGATGCGCGTTTTGTTTGGGGGGTGGTGTTTGTTGTACTGCGTTCAGGTGCTTGTGGTAAGTTATTGTGCTATTCAGTGGTTTGAGTTGCTGGCTTATGAGCTATTTTGACCCTCTTATTATGGAGTTCAATTTGGATAGTTTTTTGGATCAGCCTTCTACAGACACTTTGGCTGCCTGCACAAAGGAGCAGTTATTGTGTGTAGCAGACCACTTTAAAATCACTATTGATAAACGCACTAAGAGGGAGACGATAGAAAGGGATTTGCTCTCAGAGTTAGCTCGTATTGGGATCCTTCCTGCTGCAATAGCTTCTAAAACTCCAGTAGGAGTTGGATCATATGATATGGATAAAGAGCTGTATCTAAAGGAATTAGAATTAGAGTTAGAAATACGTCGGATGGAGGCTGAGACTGCCAAAAGAGACGCTGATGCCAGAAAAGCTGAATCTGAAGCAGTTGTAAGGAAGGCAGAGATAAAGCAACAAACTGCTCTGAAGGAAAAATTACTTCTGTTTGAGCAACGGAAAATAGAGTTGGATGCTCAGATACGTATGAAGGAATTAGAAAGGGGAGCTGCTCCTTCTCCACCTGCTCGTGAGTTTGATGTGAGTAGACATATTCAGAGTCAGAGTCAGTCAGAGAGTCAGAGAGTCAGAGTCAGAGAGTCAGAGTCAGAGAGTCTTTATTGTCATTTGCACCGCATGTGGTACATGAGATGAAAACGAGATTATGTACACGAGGTCCCAGAAATATTAATAATATATTCAGCTTGTTCCACCGTTTAATGAGGATGACGTGGATACGTATTTTGTCTTGTTTGAGAAGGTTGCACGCTTGTTGAAATGGCCTGTGAACGTTTGGCCATTATTGTTGCAATGTGTGTTGAAAGGTAAAGCTCAGGATGCGTCTCTTTCGGTGGCAGACAGTGGAGATTTTGTGAAAGTGAAGAAAGCTATTATGCGGACATATGAACTGGTGCCTGAAGCATATTGGCAAAAATTTAGGAACTTGAAAAAGTAGTATAATCAGACTTATGCTGATTTTATTAGGGACAAGGAGACTCTGTTTAATCGATGGTGTGCTACAAATGTTTCAGATTTTCAGCAACTTAAACAGCTTATTTTGATGGGAGGACTTTAAGTTAGGGTTGCCAGACAAGATTACTACGTATTTGAATGAAAAAATGTTTCAGATGTGTCTAAGGCGACGGTGCTCGTGGACAAGTACATGTTGACGCATAAATATAGTTTGGATCGTCCGCATGATTTCTTCAGGTTTGGCGGAGCAGATGGTCAGGGGGAGGATGGCGCTAACGCTGTTTTTTTTGAAGATGTACCTCGAGTGCCAGCTGTACGAGGTGAGGATAAATTCTTATCGACTCATGGTGCAGATGTCAAGTCAGAGATTGTCTGTTTTTATTGTAAGGATGAAGAACATATCATGGCTAATTGTCCAGTATTGAGGGAGAGGGAGAGGGCACCTAAGCCCGTAGCTATGTTGTCCACTTTAGGGGTCAGTACTCGGTCCCCTTCTACTGATGTGTCATGCGAGGGTTCTGTTTTCAAAACTTTTTTATGAATGGTTTTATTTCAGTGTCGCTTTCAAAGAGAAAAATCCCTGTTAAGATATTGCGGGACACGGCTACCTCTCAGTCTCTTGTTTTAGATGGGATATTACCTTTGGATGCTCGGTCTGTGAAGGACCCTGGCATTTCTGTTCGAGGTTTTGACATGAAGGATGTTAGGGTGCCTACGCATTGTATTAGCGTCCAGTCTGAGCTTTGGTCGGGTGACGTAGTCGGGATGCGTCGTAGTTTTCCCATAGCTGGGGTCTCCATGGTGATAGGGAATGACTTGGCTGGAGGCCAGTTTTTGGTGACCCCGGATGTTACACCCGTGTTTTCTACGCAGGTACCTGCTCCATCACGTACCCGTCCTCATCTTGCGCCAGTACGCGTTAACTGGGGTGGTGGGAGGAGATGATTTGTGATGTTGGTTTTTTTTCTTTGTTGTTATTAGAGTGGGTATAGGCTGGGGTGTTTAATTTAATTTGTATGGGGATGCACGTGGTGTAGTCTGGCTGCATCTTCCCATGCAAATTCTTGTGTGGAGGGTGTTACATCCCCATGGGGATGTAATTTCAGTCAGGTCAGAGGGATGAGGTGTTTAGTGGTGTTCAGTGGTGTTTAGGGAGGCTAATTGGCTTCAGCTGTGGGTTAATTGAAGTGCTACAGGTGGGATGGTTGTTTCCCTTTATTAAGTCCAGTCTGAAGACGCCCAAGGGGTGAGAGATGCAGCAGGAGAGGAGCTGAGGTCTATACAGCAGCAGCAGCAGAGCAGATGAAGAAGCAGCTGACCAGATGAATCAGAAGCAGCAGCAGACGCAGAAGAGACGAAGAGCAGAGGTCCAAGCTGCAAAAGCTGAGCAGATCTCAAAACAGCAGAAGCAGAAGGAGGTCCAAGCTGCAGATGCAGAGAGAAGGAGTCATGGTCGAGTGTGAAGAAGCCTAATGTTGAAGATGCCTAATGTTGCCGTTTGATGTTGATGAAGCCGAAGATGAAACTGTGAGAAGAAGGAGAAGACCTGCTGTCGTTCTGTTGCTGTGAGAAGAAGAAGACCTGCTGTCGTTCTGTTGCTGTGAGAAGAAGAGGACCTGCTGTCGTTCTGTTGCTGTGAGAAGGAGAAGACCTTCTGTCGTTCTGTTGTCCACCTGAAGCTGATTTTTTTCTCGACCTGGTGAGATCGATCGTCCAGTTTTCGCATTTTGTTTAGATTAGGTGGGGGTTTTGTTTACTAGTCGGGCATTTTCTCCAGCTTCGACGGCTGCATCGCAGTTGGCCTGGGGGAAGTGTCTTTATATTTCTTTGAATCGACTCACCAGGTCCGACTTTAATTTAATTACTTTGAGAGGGACACGGGGAAAGCTGAGGGTTTGGACTGACTTTTTTTCTGTTTGTTTTTAGGACTGCTGGAGGCGGCGTAGCTGAGCCTAAAATAAACTAAACTTATAAAAATAAACTTTTTCTTTTAACCCTCTTTTCTGGTCTCGTGTCCCTCAATTTGTTACTTGACCCCTCGGGGCGTAACAGAGGGTTTTCTGTGCATCTTGGGGAATTGGACAAGTGTATCAAATTTCAGCTTCTACGACAAACTAAGGTTAACGCGGAAGGTATTTTGAAAATTCCCAGGGGACGCTCTTGAGCAGTTTCTGTTGCGAGATTCGCGCCACCCTTAAAATACGTAATTTTTCACCAGTCCTGGTGCGTCCACCAAATTTGGCGAGTTTTGGAATATGTTAAGGCCCCCAAAAGGCCAATTCATTTGGCAGAAATTTTTTAGCTCAGGCCTAAACACTACAATTACAATAGATCTTTGCAGCGCTTCGCTGATCGGGCCTAAAAAACTTTTTTTCAGTAGATGAACAGTATCTGAAAGGCATAGCCTAAACATTTTTAGCAAAGCCCTGACACAGGCCCTTCAGCCTGAAACCTCCTCAGAAATGATCTCAGTACAAAGCTGCCGAGAATCAATCATTCAAATAACAAAATAAACATCAGAAAACTGACTAAATGACAAGGACGGTACTATCAGAGAACAATTTGTAGTTTAGAATGATGAGGGGAATGTTGGAGCAGAGGTTAGACAAAGCGAGCCTGTGATTAGAAGGTCACAGGTTCAACCCTCCAGACCAACATCAGGTGGGAAAGGTAAAGCACTCACACCTGCCTCCACCCTAATTTGTACCACTCTGGGCCCTTGAGCAAGGCGCTCAACCCCCACCATCTGCTCCCCCAGGTACTCTAGATAGCAGCTCTCTGCTCCACACAGATGGCTGTGGTAGCTCGGTGGACTGTGGTTGAGTCAGGAAGAACATCTGATGTAAAAACAATCACGTCTTGGTGCGAGATAGTTCGCTGTGGTAACCTCTAAAGAAGGAAGCAGCCGAAAGAAGGTTGTTGTAAAAAATAAACACACAAGTCATATCATCTGTAAACCATGGTAGATTTGGGTCTGCCTTTCAGGCAAAGTCCAAAGTCATGACTGAGAAACTTATGGATCATCTGATGGAGATCAGAACAAAAAGACAGCCACCATTAAAATAACAGATTTTTTTTCATCAAGTCTTAAGCCTGGTTTATACTTCTTGTCTTACGTCTTTTACCCCCCGTTGAGTGAACCCAGCGCTGACGTAATTGCGTATGTGTCACCGACCGCATTGAGTGTTTAATACTTCTTTAAGACGTGGGGATAATCCCTCCCTCTTCCCTCCCACTGCATGTTTTTTCAGGACAAACGGATTTAATATAATGATAGGCTCCAATACCTTGATTTGTGAGTCCGTTATCATGCGTGTAGCCAGGATTTTATGAGGGGCGGATTGTTGAAAGGAAACGTTGACCTTAAAAAAAGCAACAAGCCTCGGTGGCTCAATGGAAAGGCATAGGGTTTCCGCTCCAAAGCTTTTCTCGACTCGGGTTCGAATCTCACCTGGTTGAAGTTATTTTACGTTTGTCTTTTATTGGATAAAAAAAAAGGATTTTGTGTTAACCACAGGCATAATAACTCCTTTTTTTTATCCAATAAAAGACACATAATAACTCCTTTTTTTTATCCGGTAAAAGACAAACGTAAAATAACTTCAACCAGGTGAGATTCGAACCAGAGTTAAGAAAAGCTTTGGAGTGGAAACCCTACGCCTTTCCATTGAGCCACCGAGGCTGGTTGCTTTTTCAAGGTACATTTTTTCTTATGTCGGCTGTTGTAATGTTTGTAGTCATCTCCTGGTGTTTAATGTATGTGTCCAGCCACTGCAAAGACAGAGGAACTGGATTGGTCCCGCCAGGATCCCCGCTCCGGACCGCCTCGGCGAGCTTCTCTTCAAAACTTTCCATGTCTGTCAAAGCAAAAAAAAGGCTTCTAAAAGAGTATCGGGTCACGTGAAGCGGTGTCATACACCATATATGGGCATCCAAACAAAAAACGTCCACAAACTTTGAACCAATCACACGCTGCGAGCCGCATGGTCCGCGTCTCGGAGTTCTGCTTGGGGGCAATGTACAAGACGGCTGTCACCGGGGGATCGCAGCGGGAGTGCAGACAGAAGTTGCGCAATCTTTTTTCACTCAACGGGAGGTAAAAGATGTAAGACAAGAAGTTTAAACCAGCCTTTATACTGAAGTTTACTTAAAATACAGCTGCTGTTGATACTGGTTGAAATCACAAATGTTGTCAACATCTGTATCTTTAGTTGACATTAAGATTTGGGCATGTCAATATCACTACATCGGTGTTGTGTCACGTTTTGTTCCCTGTACCAGCTTTGTCCCGTTTTCCTCTTATTTTCCAGTTTTAGGCAACATATTTTAAACAAAATGCAAAGTGAAATTTCTGACTTCTTTTGTCCCCTTTTAGTCTGTTATAGCAGGGAAACATATTCTGATGGAGCGTGACTGCTGTTGTGGAGTTGGTGGGCCTCGTACCTGGGCCTCGGCTATTTGGCTGAGAATTTAGACGTGTAGCTAACACCACTGAGCCGAGGAAGCTACGGTGGTGGGGTTACCAGGGTTGGTGAGCCTCGTGACTGGGCCTGGGCCTTCGGCCGGTTGATCGAGAGGCTGGCCGTGAAGCTAGCACCACCGAGCCGAGGGAGCTGCAGTGGTGGGGTTAATGTGAAGATGATCTGCTGTGTTTGGGCCTACTATGCAGGAGCCTGTGCTTCGAGCTGCTGTCGTCGGATCTGTGTAACCTGTTGGAGTAAGTGATGGGTTTTCTCAAACCAAACCTCGCAGCAACATTTTACTAAAAAGGAATCACACACATGACAAGAGTTAAAACAGTGGTATAATTAACTTTATAAAGTGGGACCTGCCTCCTAAGTCTGAAACAGGCCCGTAGAGGATGGTTCACAGACAGCCTTTATACATCTCGTGGTTGAGAGAAAAACAGGTTAGACAATTTTCACACAATGGCTCTTGGTCAGTTTTGGCCAAACTCAGGACCAACAAGTTTTGAAACAAAGAAGACATTCTTTGGTTTTTCTGTTATTTCAGTAAACAGCATTGTTGTGTAAGACAACTCTTTCTCAGGGAGTGACTAGATGTTTCATGTTATGATGTTATAAGTTTTAGATGATAATCATAAAAATACCCTAACATATATCGGCCCTTTTTATCATTTAAAACTGTTTAACATTATGCAGATGATTGGCCCGAAAAAAACCTCTGGGTCTCAACTTAGTAGGAAAAACGCAACCAACGCAAAATGGGCCCCCACCACTTTTGCGGCCTTTACAAACAAAGCAGGCTCATCTGAAAAAAATGTTTTGGGCAGTAGAGTAAAAAACTTAAAGAAGTTTTAAAACTAATATAGTTAAAAACAAAGAAGTTTGAACTAAAAATAACCCTAAAGAAATCTAAAATAAAATAAAAATAAAACTTAAAAGAAATTTTAAACTAAAATAATTTTAAAAGTAAATGTAACTTCTTGCACTAAAAAACTTTCTCAAAACATCTCTTAAAGTGTGGAAAATCAATTATTGAAAACACACAGCAAAGAAAAAGCTCTTTTATGAGCTAGGTCTTTTATAGACCAAAAACAGAATGCATGTTTGTCGGCAGAAATCCTGTTGTTCCATCTCAGTCTGGCTCTGTGTCACTCTGTCACCCAGACAAGTGAGTGGCCCACGGAAGATTCTGGAATCCTGTTGCCTCATCTCAGGTATCATCCTGCCCTGAGATGGTCTTTAGCCAGCGTTTCGACTCTCGCTTCCAGCAGGGGTCCCCGACAAAACCAGTCTCCTGGGTGGGGCCAAACTCCCTCAGCATGACCTGAGCAGAATCAAAATTAGTACAAATGCACAAATAATGTTTACATATTTTTAATTCCCACACCCGTATTAGTAAAGTGTTAGTTTTTTAGTATTAGTTTTAGACAAATCACCTCAACAATAGAACATTTTCCCAAAAACGTATGCCATTACTCAGTTTAGTTTCTGAGTTCAAAACAGGATCGTCAGGGATCCCGGCATAGACAATTAATTATTATTATTAATTTTTGCTTACCTCATGGAGTCTGTGGAAGGAACTTCATTGATGCATGAGCAAAATATATAATTCAAATGATCACCTTACCCATAAAAATACAATGAAACATTAAAATGTTTCCAAGTCATAAAAATACAGAACTACCAACGTCTTCAATCAAACCATGATCAAGTCCACCTTAGGGGCCTGTGGTGGACCTGTTGTCTTAGTTAAAATCTTCGTCTAGTTAGTTTTTCTTTTCGGGGCGTCCCCCTAGGTTTCTTGGATCTGTGCACATTTCAACAGGGGAAAGAGAAAAATGTTTTGGTTAGATATATACAAAAGCAATGTCGTTTGTATAGGTGTCAGTGTATTTATCAATCATCTTTTAAATTATCTTTTAAATGCTATAAATTTCGTTTTTTTATTTTTTTTTTTTTATTATTTATTTATTATCTTTTAAATGCTATGAATGTCATCTTTTACAATCCCTCCTTTTAAACAGTTTAAATATGGTAAATGGTTATTTATATAGCGCTTTCCAGCCCCCTGTGAGGAGCCCCAAAGCACTTTACAATACCAACCATCCACCCATTCATTCAGACATTCATACACCGGTAGTGGCAACCTGCCCCGCAAGGCGCCATCCAGACCCACCGGGAGCAAGTCACAAGTGTCCCGCCCAGGGACACAACGACACATGGTGGGCGGATGCGGGGTCCGAACCTCCAACCCTCCGATCAGGGGTCGACCGCCATCACCACTACACCATATAATATAAACCTAGAACAAATATAAACCTAGAACTTTAGAATCATAAAACTAAATTCCATTCCATTCCCATATCATTTTAATCTAAACAATCAACAATTACATAAATTTAAATCCCTTGTAATCAATCAAAACAAACCAGTTATCTCAGTTCCAAGAGTAAAAAGCAGAACAGATGTTTTTATACTAAATCAAACCTGTAGGAAGCTTTTCCTGTACAGGTCTCTTTTGCAAGTGAGTCCCCACTCACTGACCTGTAAAAACAAAAGATATGAAATATTAAAATTTCTACGTTTAAGAAATTTGAAATAGTTTTCATCTAAAAGCAGACTGCTAAACTCATGATATCAACCTATGTGTCATTTCCTTGTATGTCTAAAAAATGAGTCTATGTGCGTGCTTATTCATGTAACAGTAAAATGCAACTTTGACCCATGAAAACTGGCTATTGTCACCATCATATATTTCACATGCAAAACCGATATTTCATCTGGGCTCCAGTTTTCATTCATCTGGACTCCGGCAGTGACTCCTGACAGCTTTGACCACCACTGTAGCTTGGCTAGCACCATAGCTTGACCACCACTGTAGCTCGACCAGCACCGCTCCTTTTTGCCTGGGTACACTGTATGCTCAAGAGTTCAAAAGTTCATGAGTTCATTCAAAAGTTCAAGATTTCATGAGCACAAGCCAGTGTATCTCTTGTGTCGGTCCCAAGCCCGGGTAAATGGTGAGGGTTGTGTCAGGAATGGCATCCGACGTAAAACACTTGCCAAAACCATAATGCGAGTTCATCAAAGTGAAACCATACCGGATCGGTCGAGGCCCGGGTTAACAACGTCCGCCACCGGTGCTGTTGACAAACAGGGTGCCGGCGGAAATTGTACTACTGTTAGTCGAAGACGCCGAGGAGGAAAACGTGTCAGGAGACAGAGGGAGAGGAGGAAAGTGAAGAATGTAGGACTGAGGGTTGCAACTCTAAATGTGGGGACAATGACAGGCAAAGGTAGAGAGCTGGCTGACATGATGCAGAGAAGAAAGGTAGATGTTTTATGTGTCCAAGAGACCAAGTGGAAGGGCAGCAAGGCTCGCAGTATTGGAGCAGGGTTTAAACTGTTTTACCATGGTGTGGATAGAAAGAGAAATGGAGTAGGGGTGGTCCTGAAGGAGGAGTTGGCAAAGAATGTAGTAGAGGTGAAGAGAGTGTCAGATAGGGTGATGTGTCTAAAGGTAGAAGTAGAAGGTCTGATGCTAAACATAGTAAGTGGTTATGCTCCACAGGTTGGATGTGATGAGGAGGAGAAAGATAAATTTTGGAAAGATTTGGATGAAGTGATAGAGAGTATTCCCAGGGAGGAAAGAGTGGTGATTGGAGCAGACCTGAATGGACATGTTGGTGAAGGAAACAGAGGGGATGAGGAAGTGATGGGTAGGTTTGGTGTCAAGGAAAGAAACCAGGAAGGACAGATGGTGGTGGATTTTGCCAAGAGAATGGAAATGGCTATAGTCAATACCTATTTCCAAAAGAGGGAGGAACATAGAGTGACCTATAAGAGTGGAGGAAGGAGTACGCAGATCGACTACATTCTGTGTAGAAGAGGAAACCTGAAGGAGATTGGAGACTGTAAGGTTGTGGCAGGGGAGAGTGTGGCCAGACAGCATCGGATGGTTGTGTGTAGAATGACTGTTGTTGCGAAGAAGAGAAAAAGAGTAAAATCAGAGAAGAAGACCAAATGGTGGAAGCTAAAGAAGGAAGAATGTTGTGAGAAATTCAGAGACGAGCTGTTAAAGGCTCTGGGTGGTAAGAAAGAGCTTCCAAGTGACTGGGCTACTACAGCAACAGTAATTAGAGAGACAGGTAGGAAGGTACTTGGTGTGTCATCTGGACAGAGAATGGATGATAAGGAAACCTGGTGGTGGAATAGTGAAGTGCAGGACGCCATTCAAAGAAAGAGATTAGCCAAGAAGAAATATGACAGTGAGAGGACTGAAGAGAGGAGACAGGAATATAAGGAGATGGGACATAGAGCAAAGAGGGAAGTAGCTAAGGCAAAGCAGAGGGCGTACAATGAGTTATATGGGAGACTGGACACTAAAGAGGGCGAGAAGGACTTGTACCGATTGGCAAGACAGAGGGATCAGGCTGGAAAGGATGTGCAGCAGGTTAGGCTTATTAAAGATGGGAATGGGAATGTTCTAACAAGTGAGGAGTGTGTGATGGGAAGATGGAAGGATTACTTTGAGGAGCTAATGAATGAAGAGAATGAAAGAGAAAGAAGAGTGGAGGTAATAGAAACGGTGGACCAGGAAGTGGGAAAGATTAGTGAGGGTGAAGTCCGGAAAGCTCTGAAAAGAATGAAGAAGGGGAAGGCAGTAGGACCTGATGACATACCAGTGGAGGTTTGGAAATGTCTCGGAGAGATGGCAGTGAGGTTTTTGACTCAAATATTTAATGGAATATTTGAGGGTGAGAAAATGCCTGAGGAATGGAGAAGAAGTGTGCTGGTTCCCATTTTTAAGAATAAGGGTGATGTACAGAGTTGTAGCAACTACAGGGGAATTAAGTTGATGAGCCACACAATGAAGATCTGGGAGAGAGTTGTGGAAGCAAGACTTAGACAAGATGTAACTATCTGTGAGCAGCAGTATGGTTTCATGCCAAGAAAGAGCACCACAGATGCCATCTTTGCTTTGAGGATGTTGATAGAGAAGTACAGAGAGGGTCAGAAAGAACTCCATTGTGTGTTTGTGGATTTAGAAAAAGCATATGACAGGGTACCAAGAGAAGAGGTGTGGTATTGCAT
>JBBPBX010085641.1:0-15052 GCA_038048925.1 Garcialebias charrua | reverse complement strand
CAGAAAATGAATAATTCTACTTAATTTTTCTAACTGTAATACACAAACTACATCACAAAATGAATAATTCTATTTACACAAACACACTAAGTTACATCATATATAGTTTTTGAGCAAGTCCTTTTTGACCTTTTTCTTAAATGTATACATTGATTTTGCATTTTTAACATCACTCTCCAGAGCATTCCACAATCGAACTCCCTGAATTGAGGTAGACCGTCCCTTTAAGCTGGTTCTGAATTGTGGTTTGATGAATATCTCTGTCCCTTTGAGATTGTAATAACTTTGTCTTTTTATAAAATGTCTTTGGATATTTAAAGGTAATGTGTTATTATGAGCCCTATACATAACTGATAAAATACTATATTCTACCAATTCCTGGAATTTCAATAAATTTAGCTGAAGAAACAAGGTGTTTGATGGGTGACTGAAATGTTTTCTGGTGATTACTCTTACAGCTCTCTTTTGTAAAATAAAAACAGGCTTTGTAATTGTTTTGCACGCTTTTCCCCAAACCTCAATACAATAGATTAAATGTGGAACAATGATTGTGTTCCATCCATCCATCCATTTTCTTCCGCTTATCCGGGGTCGGGTCGCGGGGGTAGCAGCCTAAGTAGGGAGGCCCAGACTTCCCTCTCCCCAGCCACTTGGAGCAGCTCCTCTGGGGGAATCCCAAGGCGTTCCCAGGCCAGCCGAGAAACATAGTCCCTCCAGCGTGTCCTGGGTCTTCCTCTGGGCCTCCTCCCGGTGGGACATGCCCGGAACACCTCCCCAGGGAGGCGTCCAGGAGGCATCCTAACCAGATGCCCGAGCCACCTCAACTGGCTCCTCTCGATGTGGAGAAGCAGCGGCTCTACTCCGAGTCCCTCCCGGATGACTGAGCTTCTCACCCTATCTCTAAGGGAGAGTCCAGACACCCTGCGGAGAAAACTCATTTCAGCCGCTTGTATCCGAGATCTCGTTCTTTCGGTCACAACCCAAAGCTCATGACCATAGATGAGGGTGGGAACGTAGATCGATCGGTAAATTGAGAGCTTTGCCTTTCGACTCAGCTCTCTCTTCACCACGACAGACCGGTACAGCGCCCGCTTCACTGCGGATGCTGCACCTATCCGCCTATCGATCTCACGCTCCAGTTTTCCCTCATTCGTGAACAAGACCCCGAGATACTTAAACTCCTCCACTTGGGGCAGGACCTCATCCCCGACCCGGAGAGGGCATGCTACCCTTTTCCGGCTCAAGACCATGGCCTCGGATTTGGAGGAACTGATCCTCATCCCGGCCGCATCACACTCGGCTGCAAACCGCTCCAGCGAAAGCTGTAGATCACGATCTGATGAAGCCAATAGGACCACATCATCTGCAAAAAACAGAGAAGCGATTCTAAGGCCACCAAAACGGATCCTCTCAACACCTTGGCTGCGCCTAGAAATTCTGTCCATAAAAGTTATGAACAGAATCGGTGACAAAGGGCAACCTTGGCGGAGTCCAACTCTCACTGGAAACGAGCCTGACTTACTGCCGGCAATGCGGACCAAGCTCTGACACCGGTCGTACAGGGACCTAACAGCCCATATCAATGGGCCTGGTACCCCATACTCCCGGAGTACCCCCCACAGAACCCCCCGAGGGACGCGGTCGAATGCCTTTTCCAAGTCCACAAAGCACATGTAAACTGGTTGGGCAAACTCCCACGCGCCCTCCAGGACCCTGCTGAGGGTGTAGAGCTGGTCCAGTGTTCCACGACCAGCACGAAAACCACATTGCTCCTCCTGAATCCGAGGTTCGACTATCCGACGGACCCTCCTCTCCAGAACCCCTGAATAGACCTTACCAGGGAGGCTTAAGAGTGTGATCCCCTATAGTTGGAACACACCCTACGGTCCCCCTTTTTGAATAGGGGAACCACCACCCCAGTCTGCCAATCCAAGGGAACTGCCCCCGATGTCCACGCGATATTGCAGAGTCGCGTAAGCCAACACAACCCCACAACATCCAGAGCCCTAAGGAACTCAGGGCGAATCTCATCCACCCCTGGAGCCCTGCCACCGCGGAGCTTTTTAACCACCTCGGTGACCTCAGCACCAGAGATTGGAGAGCCCGACCCAAAGTCCCCAGGCTCCGCTTCCTCAGTGGAAGACGTGCCAGTAGGATTGAGGAGGTCTTCGAAGTACTCCGCCCACTGACTCACAACATCCCGATTGTGTTATACAACATATACAGTACAGAGCTTTATTAATTAAAAAATCCCTGACTTTATACAGTACTGCAATTGATCTAGCTATTTTTGTTTTAATGGAATTTACATGATGTTTCCATGTCAGTTTGTCATCAATGATAACACCCAGAAACTTCACTTCACTCACTTTACAGATCACAACATCTTTAATTTCAAATGGATCGTCAACAATTCTCTTTTTGTTACTGAATATCATGTAATTAGTTTTATCTAAATTCAAAGATAATTTGTTTAATTTAAACCAAGTTTGTATTTTTATAAATTCTGTTTTCATCATATCCAAAATCTGTTTTATGTCTTTACCCGAACAGAAAAATGTGGTATCATCGGCAAAAAGAACACATTTAAGAAGTCCTGACACATTTACCAAGTCATTCACATATAAAATAAATAACTTTGGTCCAAGCACAGAGCCCCGAGGTCAGATCTAACATCATTTACAGGTGACCCCCGAGGTACGAACGAGTTAGGGAGATAAGAACGGTTCGCAGCTCGATTCTGCCGTAGGTAGGGGGTGAAAATTTTTTTTTTTTTTTAATTATCATGCTAACGGAGCGTGCGCACACATAAGCATGTACAGTAGTGTACTGTAATGTTAAACATTGCTATTCACATTTACAGAATAAATAAAAATATATTTTCTTACTTTGAGATGGTCAAAGCCGACATCTTAGGTTGCCATGCGTTGTTGTTGTCGGGCAGAGCAGCGCGGCGGCCGGGAGCAAACCACGGGAGCTGCTCGAGGCCTGTGTTAGCTCTCGAGGCCTGTGTTAGCTTCTGCTAGCCAGGCCATGACCTGGTGTTGGAGGGACGGTGCGGCGCTATCGGCGATCAATCTGCAGCTGCTGCTCCAGTCTGAGACGTCCACAGAGCTCACAGAGCGATTCCAGATAGTAATTAATCCATATGAGGTGATCTTGATCAACCAGTCTTCCAAAACCCGTCTGCTGTAGCCGTGACTGACCTAAGATGGCCGCCCTCCGGTGACTGAAGACCTTCTTCCTGTTATGACCGGAAGTTGCACAATTATTGCGCAATCATGCACAATTATTGCGCAATCATGACAAAAATGATCAGAAATGATCATTTTTATCATAATTATTATTTATAAAGCCTTTAAAACAACCACAGCTGCAACAAAGTGCTGTACACATGAAATTAAGAACATTTAAACACAAAAAATGTATATATATTTTAATACAGTAATGCCATATTTTTATTAAATATGATACGTTCCTAGGTCCGGGACGCCGTAGGTCGATGGAGTCGTAGGTAGGGGGTCACCTGTATTTGCACAAACTGTTTCCTATCTTTCAGATACCCACTGTAATGCTGGTCCTCTAATACCATATTTATTTAGTTTTTCAAGGAGAATGGTGTGGTCAATGGTATCAAATGCTTTTTTTAGATCAACAAAAACACTAACACAGTACTGTTTATGATCGACAGCATTAGTTATTTGTTCCATTAAATCCATGAGAGCCATTGATGTAGAGTTTTTTCCTCTAAACCCATACTGACTGCTACTTAAAATATTTTGTTTATCAATAAATTGATCCAATCTGGTCACAAATAGTTTTTCTAGAATTTTTGAGAACTGTGGTAACAAGGATATTGGCCTATAATTATTGAATACACATTTATCACCATTTTTAAAAAGAGGAATTACCTTTGCTATTTTCACCAGCATATGATATCTACATATACATCCCTGCATCCATTTGTGTGTGGTTTTGAGCATGCATAAGTGAATAAGGTTCCTCCAATAGAACATTTAGTAGCAACCGTGAAGCATCAGAGATCCGTCCCCCCAAGGCCCGAGGCAGACGAAGGGGCGATCAAAGCCCAAGACCCCAAGAAGGACCCCGAGCCCAGAGTCCCCAGGGCCACCCGAACAGGACAAACCACTTGCCCACTCCCCAGATCCGACCAAGGGGGAGAACCGGACGAGCTCCACCAGCGATCACACACAAGCAGTACTGCATTTTAAATAGAAAAAGCGCAAATCTGCTTATGAATTATAAAAATTAGTAAATCCGCTAAAGCGCAAACAAATTGTTTAGGTCCGCAATTAGCGGATTTGCGCTTTAGCGGGCTGGTGCCCACCACTGGGAAACCAGTTGCTTATGCGTCCAGATCGATGATGGAAGCAGAGTGTCGTTATGCTCAGATTGAAAAAGAATGTCTAGGATTAGTTTTTGGACTGGAGAGGTTTCACAGTAAATCAAAAAGGCGTTCAATACAAGATCAACTGGACTTTATTTGTAACAGAAAAACGTTTCGACTCCCATCCGGAAGGCTTTCTCAATTCCATAAACAACTGTGAAAAGTTTGGAGTTATAACAGAACCACGCACCATCATGTGTAAGTTTCAAGCTGAGGTAACACATACATGTAAATTGACAGATCACACCTCAACAGTAGGGGGTTCCCTTGAGGTCTCTGACAGAAGACACAACACTGTATGTAAATTGACAACAAACAACTCCCAACCAACAAACAGAGGCTTCTCAAAGAAATTTGTTAGTCTAATTTACAGACAAGACACCTCTGTTCCCATCCGGTGTAGAACGTTTCGGAATCAGTTGGAATTGAGAAAGCCTCCCGGATGGGAGTCGAAACGTTTTTCTGTTACAAATAAAGTCCAGTTGATCTTGTATTGAACGCCTTTTTGATTTATCATGTCCTGGACGACTGAGAATCTTCACCAGCATTTCACAGTAAATGTTTATGGCCTACCATCATTCACTGTAGAAACGGATCATAGACCACTTGTAACCATTGTGAGAAAGAATTTGAATGATATGTCTCCAAGAATTCAACGAATTATGATGAAAATTCAGAGATATGATTTCGAACTGATATATACGCCAGGAAAACACCTTATTATAGCTGATGCACTGTCACGAGCACCCCTTAAGGATGTAATGAGTACTACTGCAGAAGATGTGGAAAGTTATGTGAACATGGTGTGTGCAGCTCTACCTGTATCTAATGCAAAGTTTGGACAGATAGTAGCAGAAACAGCAGCAGATGCAGAGTTACAACGTGTGGTTGAACATGGAGAATGGATGGCCAGAAGGATCTAGTTCATTATTCTACCACATTAGAAGTGAATTGAGCCATGTGGATGGACTTTTATTAAAGCAGAACAAGATTGTTATTCCACAAAATTTACGGCAAGATATTCTGTGTAGAATTCATTCATTCATTCATTCAACCTTTATTTATACAGGCTAGCCTCGTTGAGCCACGGGGACTCATTTACAAGAGGGACCTGTCTCACTCACACCCAGGGTCAATTTAGAGTTACCAATCAGCCTAACATGCATGTTTTTGGACTGTGGGAGGAAACCGGAGCACCCGGAGAAAACCCACGCATGCACGGAGAGAACATGCAAACTCCACCCAGAAAGGCCCCCGGACCGGGATTTGAACCGGGGACCTGCTCGCTGAGAGACAGCACCTCTACCAGTTGTGCCACCGTGCTGCCAAATACATGAAGGTCATCTTTACGGTGGCCGAGGGGTGCAAACGCAGAGCAAAAAGTAAACAGCGCTCCAAACCAAATGCTGCAAATTAAAAAGCAGAGCAGCTGCAAATTAAAAAGCAGCTGGAACGCAAAAAAGATAACAGCGCTCCAAAAGATGAAACGCGCTGCAAAAGATGAAACGCGTTCCCAAAGAACGAACGAGCAGAAAACCCTGAAAGGGCTGCAAATGGGAAAAGCTGCAACGGAAGTGCTCCAGACCACTAGGGGCAGTCGAACAAAGAACAAATCATAAAAGAAATTAAAGAGGAAGAAAGACGTGTGTAGAGGAAGAAGGACGTTTGCCAACTGTAAATAAATCTCACAAGAGGAAGAAAGAAAAGGTTTGTTTATACTTTTTTCATTTAAACACACAGTCTTTTACAATATGATAGAATAGCAGCATAGTTCTGTGGGTAACGTTAGCATGCTACAGACTTTGATTTACAAGTTTGCATCTTTGATCTGTCAGTCACTGCACTGAGGTCTTTATGGTAGACTATATATATATACATATATATACTGTACATACCTGTATAAATATATAAATATATATACATATATATATATATATACATATAAATATATATACATATATATACATATATATATATATATCATATATATACATATATATATACATATACATATATATACATATATATATACATATATATATACATATATATATATATATATACATGTATATATACATATACTGTATGTAACGTCCTCAATGACGACACAGAGCACGGCTTTTTGTTCAGACGGGCACCTTTATTGAATGCCGTGAAAAACTACAGAAATAAGACAAAGTACAGAAATAAAACACAAGCTTTAGGTACAGCACTGAGCAATGAGTAATGCTTTAACAAGGGAAATACGGTACCTCGTGGCCGTTCGTCATTAAAGAAGTCAAAGAAGTCCTAAGCGAGCGTTTCTCGTCTTATGCATTCTAAATAAACATATAAAATATTAGAACATCATGACTGACGGATGTACGATGTATTACAACAGTTATAAATACCTTTTAAGTTAGTGAACAGTCTAAGCTGCTGGCTGCGCGCGTCGTGTCTCCAGGTGAGTGTGTGTATGTGGGGGCGTGTCTAGTACCGTGATCTTGTCACTCTCTTCCGTTCACACAAATCTTGCGATAACGGTACTAACAAAATAAACCTTCACTACAGAATAAATGCATCTTGTACAAAGTATCACATTCTCAAGGTATGAGCAAAACAAATTAAAGCTGCTATATGTAACTTTTCTAACAATATATTTTTAACATATTTCTTCACTCTGTCACTAGATTGATGTTAGAGAGGTAATCTCTGAAAAAAACTAAAAAAAAAAATATTGTCCCCTTGCTTCTCCAGGTGGTAAATAAGCATTTCTAAAAAGAAAAAGTGACCCGCCATTTTCCAGCCAATAAAAACAAAGTTTGTAACCAGCCAATAAAAACAGAGCTTGAATTTGAATTTCAACAGACCACAAGGGGGCAGAGCCATATATGGCTCTGAGGGGGAGGGATCAGAATGCTTTGCTTGTTGAAATTTTTTCTAAGTGCTGATGTTCTACAGAAACTGCAGACTTCACCTTTAAACCCAAAATATTCTAACTACTAAAAAACAAATATTAATTCCCCTTCTAATGCATAAATCCTTTTCAGCTACACTTACACTCCCACCTAAATCACCAATTGGCTATCAATGTGATTGTTGGATGTAAGTTAATGTTGATCATTATAACTTTTGAACATTACTTTTACAAACAGCTTAAAGCTCAACCTGTTTGCAACTCATTGCAAAGGTATTTTTCTTACAACAATTCATGTTTTCTGAAATAACAGAAACTGCTTTGTCTCAAAAAACACCAAAAGAATGTTTCCTTTGTTTCAAAACATGTTTGGCCAAAACTGACCAAGAGCCATTGTGTGAAAGTTGTTTGAACCTGTATTTCTTGTAAACTGCTACCCACCGAAATGTATAAATGCCGACTGTGAAATGTCCAATGCGGACTTATCTCAGACTTAGGAGACAAGTTCCCTTTGCAAAGTTAAATATACCACTGTTAATTCTTGTCATGTGTGTGATTCCTTTTTAGTGGAAAAGTTGCTGCTAGGGTTTGGTTTGAGAAAACCCATCATTTCTGGTGCCGTGCACCCGGGATGTTCCTCATTCCTGTTTCTGCGACGAGGGTCCGATGAAGGCAGCTGAAGGCCGTGCACGGCATACCGGACAGTCTTGGAGGGTCGATCATTCCCATTCCAGGCCAGCTTTTTAGGCCTGACTTGGACTGTCGTCGTAAACAGTTTGACGACGTCCACACGAACATCACACATTTTACAAGAAAGTGAGTATAAACAGGAATTCCTTGTACGTTGAAAAATACGGTACAGAACTAGTTCAAAGCTGAACCTAGACCTCATGATTTTAAAAAGTGATATTCCTATTTTTCAAAGTTAATAGTATGATGTACACAACTATTTTAACGATAGGAAAGAGAGCTTTAAGATAGATTTTTACCAAGAACTTACATGTGTGAGGAAATAATCTAGTCAAAAATTTGGAATTGGATACGATTTTTACCAAGAACTTATGTGTGAGGAAAAATCTAGTAAAAATTTGGAATTGGATAAGGAGTGCAGTTTCAGCTAAAAATAAGTAGATGCGCAGATTGTTTTAAAATTGTTTTGTGTATGTGTGTGATGTTGAATGCAGACATGAATAAATAAATAAATAAATAAAATAAATAAAAAAAACACAGAAAGATATGTCAGACAGATGACCTAAAAACCACCATGCTCGAATAAATAAATAAAAATAAATAAGATCGGATAAATAAATAAATACATAAACGAATTAATAAATAAAAATAAATAAGATCGGATAGATAAATCAATAAATAAATAAACAAATAAATAAATAAAAATAAATAAGATCGGATAAATAAATAAATAAATAAATAAATAAATAAATAAAATAGAGCTACCGGTAACTCTTTTAAAATAGACCTGACTGATATAAAACAGTTGTTTGTTAAATCAGAAGACAAACGAAACCAGACCGGTCAGTCACATGCAGCCACAACCGCACCTTGAAAGTCTTTATCTTGTTAAACAATTAACTGACCAGACGACTCTACAGACACACCCAGCTAGCCAACAAATGGTATCCAGATAGCTCTTTGTACAACCTCAGTTTGGAGAAATAGAGTTTAACTAAATGCTTGTTGCCATTGTCTGAGTTTAAAAACTGGTAATTTGAGTTTTTGAGTTCTCAGTTGAGAAACAAATCACAACAAACTGGTTTTGTGCCTCTAGGCAGGATTGAGTTGTGGAGGTGACATGAGATTGACAGATATTGACATTTCAGAGGGGCTTGGCTGAGGAGTGTGTTGACTAAAAGGAATTTTGGGAATTACCGGTATGTGGAAAAGTGAGTTTTCAGCAAGTAAGTTTCAGCAAGTGGATAGACCACCAGGGGACAGACACGCACACACACACACACACGCACACACACACACACGCATGCACGCACACACGCACACACGCGTTGGGTGGAACAGCAGCAGCGTTTCCATCAAGGTTTTTGATGCACATCTTGAAGTATTGCATCAGAAAAGCTGAATGGAAAATGGCACGATTCTAATTAATTTCTTCGTATCAGAGCCGATGCACAAAACGAGGGATGGAAACAGATTTGCCGACTCGGTTCTGCCGTAGCGAACATTTACGTCACGTGACTTCGTCTCCGGACAACATGTAACATCGCTAAAACTAGTTGTCATGACAGAATAAATACAACTCGTCCGATAGCAACACGTACCTGAAATAGTTTCTACATTTAGCCGAGATGTGTGGTCGGGTCCTGTTTTCAACCGCTATTTCCTGTTTACTGTAGACATGCGTAACGCTGACGTCTGACGTAATGACGCTTTGCGTGGCCTGGTGAATGCGTTTTGGGCCAGTTTGAGGGAGACATTTCTGATTCGCATGGATTTAGTTTGCATTTTTGCGAACTTTCGAGGGCTCGCTCAGGGTTTGAATTGAAAATAGATGCAAACACGGTTAGTGACTTGATCAGATTTCAGAATTAGTTGGCCCCACCTGCCTTTAAGAAGGAAAACCATTTTGAAACTTGATTAGTAATAAGTTGACTTTTGTGTATGCTCTTGTGAAGTGCCTGAAGAGGACTTCAGTGGTAATTTAGTACTATTATAGACTTGAATGAATTAAATTAAATAGATGCTGTTTTGGGTTATGCATGACAAGCACATGGTGGACTATTAGAATTTATGAATTTAATATGACAGACATTTAATCATACTGCCTCAACTCTTATGGAGTTTTAGTGGCCCTGGAAAGTGGAATATATGGTGGAGAATGAGGGTACATATATATTTAATAATGGATTTATAATGGAAGGTTTTATGATGAATATTGGGTTTTGATTTAGTTTAGTGTTTTTATTTTGAAATTGAGTGTTTGTACTTTGTAGAGTAGTTTGAGACCCCTTTTTGTACAAACAGGATGGCTCGTTTGAGGGGTAAATGCTGACAGATGTGATTGGCTAAAAGATAATTGATTTTGATAATTGTATTTAATAGGGTTTTGAATCAGAAAAGTGATTCTCCATTTAGATTGAAAAACAGGTGTCATTATGTGATCAGAACAGATACACACACACACACACAAACAAACAGCATTGTGGTTTTTACGTCCTGAACCTCTGGTTTTGATAACCAAATAAGATATTCACATGTATAAATTGATACGTCTACTATCAAGTGTGACTTTTATGAAAAACACTTGAAAGAACTACACTTCCTCAAGTGGAGCCTGGACTAAAAAATGCCTTGCATAGCTGAACACAAGCTGAGGGGTCAAGCTGAGCTATGTGAAACCTTGTCCAGTTGACAACAAACACTTCCAGACAAGTCATACTATATGAATTGATGTTGCACAACAGATGAACTCATGAAATCTTGAACTTTTGAATGAACTTATGAACTTTTGAACTTTTGAACTCTTGAACACACAGTGTACCCAGGCAAAAAGGAGCGGTGCTGGTCAAGCTACAGTGGTGGTCAAAGCGGTCAGAAGCCACTGAATGAAAACTGGAGCCCAGATAAATGAAAACTGGAGCCCAGATGGATGAAAACCGGAGTCCAGATGAATGAAAACTGGAGCCCAGACGAAATATCAGTTTTGCATGTGATATATATATGATGGTGATTCAATAACCAGTTTTCAGGGGTCAAAGTTGCATTTTGCTGTTACATGAATAAGCACGCACATAGACTCATTTTTTCAGACATACAAGGAAATGACACATAGGTTGATATCATGAGTTTTAGCAGTCTGCTTTTAGATGAAAACTATTTCAAATTTCTTAAACGTAGAAATTTTAATATTTCATATCTTTTGTTTTTACAGGTCAGTGAGTAGGGACTCACTTGCAAAAGAGACCTGTACAGGAAGAGCTTCCTACATGTCTGATTTAGTATAAAAACATCTGTCCGTTTTTACTCTTGAACTGAGATAACTGCAGTTTGTTTGATGGTTTAAAAGGAATTTAAATTTATGTAATTGTTGATTGTTTAGATTAAAATGATATAGGAATGGAATGGAATTTAGTTTTATGATTCTAAGTTCTAGGTTTATATTTAAACTGTTTAAAAGGAGGGATTGTAAAAGATGACATTTATACAGTTTAAAAGATAAAAAATAAAAAATAAATAAATAAAAAATAATAAATAAATAAAAACAACATTTATAGCATTTAAAAGATAATTTAAAAGATGATTGATAACTACACTGACACCTATACAAACGACATTGCTTTTGTATATATCTAACCAAAACATTTTCTCTTTCCCTGTCGAAATGTGCACAGATCCAAGAAACCTAGGGGGACGCCCCGAAAAACTAACTAGATGAAGATTTTAACTAGACAATGGATCAAACCACAGGTCCCTAAGGTGGACTTGATCAGGGTTTAATTGGAGACGTTGGTAGTTCTGTATTTGTTATGACTTGGAAACACTTTAATGTTTCATTGTATTTTTATGGGTAAGGTGATCGTTTGAATTATATTCTGCTCATGTGTTAATGAAGTTCCTTCCACAGACTCCATGAGGTAAGCAAAATTAATAATAATAATTGTCTGTGCCAGGATCCCTGACGATCCTGTTTTGAACTCAGAAACTAAACTGAGTAATGGCATAAGTTTTTGGAAAAATGTTCTATTGTTGAGGTGATTTGTCTAAAACTAATACTAAAAAAAAACTAACACTTTACTAATACGGGTGTGGGAAATAAAAAATATGTAAACATTATTTGTGTATTTGTACTAATTTTGATTCTGCTCAGGTCATGCTGAGGGAGTTTGGCCCCACCCAGGAGGCTGGTTTTGTCGGGGACCCCTGCTGGAAGCACTGAGAGTCGAAACGCTGGCTAAAGACCATCTCGGGGCAGGATGATACCTGAGATGAGGCAGCAGGATTCCAGAATCTTCCGTGGGCCGCTCACTTTGTCTGGGTGACAGAGTGATACAGAGCCAGACTGAGATGGAACAACAGGATTTCTGCCGACAAACATGCTTTCTCTGCATCAAATGCGACGTCCTGAGTATGCCAACTTGCCGAGAGAAAATGCAGAACGAATTTAGCTAATATGCATTCTATTTTTGGTCTATAAAAGACCTAGCTCATAAAAGAGCTTTTTCTTTGCTGTGTGCTTCAATAATTGATTTTCCACATTTTAAGAAAGTTTTTTAGTGTAAGAAGTTACCTTTACTTTTAAAATTATTTTAGTTTAAAATTTCTTTTAAGTTTTATTTTTATTTTATTTTAGACTTCTTTAAGTTATTTTATTTTTACTCTACTGCCCACAAAAACTTGTAAAGATGAGCCAAATTGTTACAAAATGGTCGCCATCTGGTGAGGGCCCAGAGGCGATAGTTTTACGTTTTTCCTGCCATATCTTTAGACCCGGAGGTTTTTTTCGTGACTATTCATCTGTTAAAAAGTTCAAATGATAAAGAGGGCCGAATGTTGGATGTAAGTTAATGTTGATCATTATAACTTTTGAACATTACTTTTACAAACAGCTTAAAGCTCAACCTGTTTGCAACTCATTGCAAAGGTATTTTTCTTACAACAATTCTTGTTTTCTGAAATAACAGAAACTGCTTTGTCTCAAAAAACACCAAAAGAATGTTTCCTTTGTTTCAAAACATGTTTGGCCAAAACTGACCAAGAGCCATTGTGTGAAAGTTGTTTGAACCTGTATTTCTTGTAAACTGCTACCCACCAAAATGTATAAATGCCGACTGTGAAATGTCCAATGTGGACTTATCTCAGACTTAGGAGACAAGTTCCCTTTGCAAAGTTAAATATACCACTGTTAATTCTTGGCATGTGTGTGATTCCTTTTTAGTGGAAAAGTTGCTGCTAGGGTTTGGTTTGAGAAAACCCATCAGTGATTTTAATGAGTGTCGGTCTTTGTCTATTTTACTGTGCGTGTCAGTCTCAAGTAAGGTCACTACCTTGTAAATAGGTCTTTCTAGTCTTTAATTTCACCTTTTGAACCTTGCCATGTAGACCTTCTAAAGTCTCTTCTACTAAAGCAAGTTTCCGTTTACATCTTGGGGTATTATCTTGTAGGATCACAGTGTCGTTCGCTTGCGGGTTCCATGAAACTTTCTGCCATTTCTGTTGCCTTTGGAGGTTTGTGGCCTTTCTGTATCCTCTACACTCGCTACAGTCATAGATGTGCGAAGAGACCATAGTTCTACATTCTAGAATCCATATTCCATTTACGCCTCTTCCTTGGTGATGTGCACGTTCATGGTAGTGTTTGATGAGGAGGGCTGACACATGAGATTTCTTGGGGAGAATTGCGGGGTGCTTGATATGATGTAAGGCTGATCGAGACAACCTTCCTCCCACCCTGAGAACATTGGACTTATCCAAGAAAGCATTTAGCTGCTTTAGTTTGTTATGCTTGCTCGGATACTGTACATTTCTTTCTGAGATCTAATTTTCTGTATTTCTTTAATAAAAGCCTTTCTTTGCGCTAGTTTGATAATGAACATTTCTGTGTCTCTTCTCTCTTCGAGATCTGTTACTTGGTTTGTTCTTTGTTGAACACCCTTAAGCTCTTTGATGAACCGCTTGAGTCTAGCAATAGCCTTTACAGCTCTCGACCAATCAGAGAACTTCTTTAAACGATCTAGAACTGGATTCACTTCCTTTGACTGTGCTGTTGGTGTACGATCTTTACTGAGTTGAACGTCTGTTTTGGGTGGTAATGGGAGTTTGCAGTGCCCATTTTTTTACGTTTTATGCCTTTGGTCACCTTTGACCTGAGCATGCCTTCCTGTGAGACTGAGTGGTTGTCTGTTGCGTGCTTAAGAAAATCGGGTTCTAAAGTCTTTACCACATCAAATGAACTGACTTCCTTTACTTGGGTGTGTCACGGTGTGGTGCGGTGTGTGATTGAGTCCCGTGGTGCAGACAGGCAGACTTCCGAGGCAAGAGTAAAATCAAAATACTTTAATAAGTGGAAACAAAACAACTGACGTGGCAGTTACAAAACAATACGGACGCTCTAACTGAGGCTGGAATACTAACATTAAACATGTAGACAAGATGTACTCACAGACCAGGAGCTGGGGAACGACACACCAGGGTAACAGGGACAATGACCCGACAATGAGACACACATGAACCCTGACTAATATACACAACCTAATTAATGCTGAACACAAACACCTGTGACGCTGAGCAGACAGACCAACAGAGGAACAGACACAGGATGTAAGGAGGGGATGGAGCCAATCCTTACAGTACCCCCCCTCAAAGACGCCCCCCGGCGTCCCCAAAAAACACCCCAAAAACACAGGGCGGGCAGAGGGAGGAACCGTAAGGACGGCGGGCACGAGAAAACACAAGGACAGGGGACAAAACACAAGGACAGCAAACCAAAAACCGACAGGAACAGGGCCTGGGACAAAAGCTAAACACAAAAACAAAACTAGAACACTAACGAGCGCCCAAACAACGAGGCCAAGGCGTCAACCTCGGGTAAGGACCCCTCAGGTGGACGACCGGGAGACCGTCCATCGCGCAGGACCCCATCCGGCGGACGACCATGAGGCAGACCATTCCGCAGAGACACCTCAGGTGGGCGACCCGGGGGCCGTCCATCGAGCAGGAACTTCCATCGATGACGAGGCCTCAGGACCGACGAAGATGAGGGTGGGACCCTCCAGGGCCCA
>JBBPBX010085640.1:0-15053 GCA_038048925.1 Garcialebias charrua | reverse complement strand
AATGCATGGAGGTCACCCACGCGTTTCGCCGAGCAAAGAGCCAGGAGAAGAGCAGTTTTATAAGATAGAAGATCTATCTTAATCTCGCTCAGAGGCTCAAATGGTGGGTCGCAAAGAGCCCCCAAGACCAGACCAAGAATCCCAACCAGGGGTCAAGGTCCTGCTGGGTGGCTTGGTTCGAAGCACACCTTTCATATATCTCATTATGATTGGATGTGCTCCAGGAGTCCTGTGTCCCCAGCCCTCGTTACAGGCAGAGATAGCTGCAAGGAACACTTTAATCGTTGAATAAGAACGACCCTTTTCCAGTAAATCCTGAAGGAAAGTTAGTAGTTGAGCCAGGTCGCAAGCATAAGAAATGATATTTCTTTCTGAGCACCAGGCTTCGAAGATGCGCCACTTTTGTGCGTATAGAGACTGTGTTGACCCGGCACGGGCATTTTGTATGGTTGTCACCACGTTCTCAGGCAGGCCCGAAGCCATCAGCCTGTCCTTTTCAGCTAACAGGCTGGAATTAATTCCAGATCCTGGCCTAAACAGCTGGGCTGCGACTTCCTGTGTGAGTCTTTGAGGGTCAACCAGGTTGGGGAGTGGGCCTCCACGTTGATGTGTTAACAGACTTCCCTGATCGAGTCTCCTCGAAGACAGATGGAGTCTATTAATTTTATTAGAATGAGTTGGGACAGGAAAGCTACTGTTTCCCTCCAAAACAGGATTTATTGGATTGAGGGGTTGCTGCTTCTGTAAACGAGCAGATCTCCTGATTCCAATTGTTGTCCCACCCGGTGGGATACTGTGTGGGGACAAGTTTGATGCAGCTTTGTGGGGAAAATCACATGTTGCTCTTCTACCACTCGAGCGTTATGTGTCCTTCATGAATAATAACGGAGCAACAGCAACGTGTGAACGTGGGGATGGTCCTTTGTGACCGGCAGACTCAAGATAATTTGTTGATAAGGAGCCCAATTTCCTTTCAAAATCAGGAGGAAAATTCTGGTTCGACTCCGATCCTTTTACACGTGTAATGTGATCACAGACACTCCTTTGAGGGTGTGAAAATTGTGTCTGCCTTGGGGCATCCAACGTGCTCTCCTGTAGTGTGAACCTTTCACGTGGTCGTCTGGTTAGTGTATTAGCCGGCCCCTTGCTCATAATGGAGCGGGGGTTGGGACACGTGCCCTTTCTCACCTGTCTCCGCGAAAGGTGTAGGGTCTGTTCACAGATGCCTCTGGGTCTGTCTTCTGGAGACAGGTCCAGAGGTACCCTGCTGGGGCTTATTGAATAGGCTGGCACCCCATGAGCCGTGAGGGAGGGGGATGTGGCCCCCTTTATGATGGCTGACAGGCCAGAGAGGCCCGTACTGTTGACATTATTTGTGTTGGTTGTGTTTTTTTTTTCAATAAAACAGGGATGTGCTGTTTTATGAGTTTTATTCGTGCTTACGTGCAACGACATACATGATTTGATGTCACTCACAGCAGGGAGAACATGGTTTGTGCATGCAACAGAGTTATCAGCCATTTGTACTTTGCTACAAATAAAGTCTGAACAAGGTGCGAACACTCCCGTTACCGCGTGGGCGGGAGGTTGTCTAAAATGTAAACATGGGCCTGGTTCATCAGGCACGTTTTTGACGAGTGTCCCGGTTCACAGAGGAGGCCCTATGCCTGCTCGCTTGGCGTGGGACAAACCTATTTTTGCTCCATGCGTGCTCGGAGCGAGGTTGATTCGGCGGGGGTCTCTGCCAAGGCTCCTCCTCGTGTGCTGGCCACTTCTGCGGTGGCGCACGCGTCGTTGAGCGGTCCAGTGGCTGTGCAGGTCTGCCTCCGGCGGGCTCTCTGGGGGGGGACGAAACTCCGACGAGGAATGCCCACCCTGAGGGCTTCAGCCTGCCTGCGCCTTTGGTCCAGCTTGGTTTGGATTCGCTCCAAAGTCTGGCCAAAAAGTCCCTCCGCTTCTATCGAGTGGTGGAGAAAAGGCACCTTTTGTCCCTCCGGTAAATCCGTCAACGTCATCCACAGGTGGCGGATCGCGATGACCACTTCCGCCATACCTCTGCCCTGAGCCACAGCAGCTGTCCCCATCATACGGAGAACGAAGTCTGTAGCTCTGCGGGCTTCGTCCAGTAATTCGGCAGCAGCTTGCTTATCCGAGGTTTCCTGCAGTTGTTGGAGTTTTTCTGCGAGGTAAGCCTGCATCATCGTGGACGCGTTCATGGCGCGCGCCGCGAGTCCTTGAGCTCTGTAGCACTTCTCGAGAAGCGACGCTGAGGCTCTGCAAGCTTTGCTGTTGTAGTGGGCATGACCATGTCCACTTTAATACGCCTGTGTGTTTTTGAACTGTTCCAGGGATGACCTTTACTGACCTCTCAGTAAAGCAAGACATTTACTACAAATTAGTTACATAGTCACCAAAAGAGACTATTTCTATCTTTGATTTTATTCTTATGTAATCAAAAGAATAACTTTTGTCATTGTCATGATATATGTTATATGCTGTTATTCTTTTAATATGTAGTATTACTGTGTTGCTTGACCAAATGAAAGTGTCTACTCAAAATATCTATGACAAAGTTGAATGAGGTGTCAGATTGACTTGCTCAGGAGTTGTTTTTGTTGAGTTCAGCTGAAACTCTCGGTAGCGTCGAGATGTCTCCTCTCTTTCAGACACTTTTCCAAAACATTCCTCTTTGTTATCTAAGCAGACTTGCTGTCAACCTTGAGTTTTTCACTTCACGTTTTCACACTCCTCTTGGCCCACGGACCAATGAGGAAAGTGTGTTCTAATCTCAACATTTTTGAGTAAAAGCGTTTGTTTGCATGAACGCTTCAGAGTCTGCAAGAGTTTTGAAGGAACGAGTTAGTTCCTGATGAGTTTCTGGGAACTTCAAGACATGAAGACGTCCCAAAGAGCTGAATGAATGCCTGTCACCCGCCAAGGACAGTCATTCAGCTAAGGATTGTATAACATGCTGTTATGAATCCACTTCGAACGAGCGTAAGCTCAAAACTTTGTTTATTCCTTCCTGGAATAAGCTTATCTTGAAGTCAGAGGCCAGGAGCTGACATATTTTCTGATGACCAAGCGGAACCCAGGAGACGTTGAAAACGTAAACGAATGACCAGTTCGGACGAACTGGGCCTGAAGGACTGTGCATCTTACAGGCTGGTGCCATCTCTTTATCAGACTCGTCGTCGAAAGGTAAAGAGCTGTTTACAAACGTACCTGGATTTTAGCAGAAATCTGATGAGAAGTGTCACTTTGGTAACATGCTCACGATAATTTCCTTTAAACCATCTTCCTCCTATTCTTTTCCCTCTCAATCTAAGCTGGAAACTATTTAAGCTAAAGAGCCCTCAGACTAAATATGTTTAACATCCAATATTGAAGTCTGTTGTGTTAAATTTAAGTGTGCTGACGTATTAAATTGAAAGAAAGTGAAATCATGTCAATCAAGTGTAATGGTGTTAATTTAGTGATTTATCTTAAATAAATGGTAGTGTCTTTGGCATACCAACTAAGTTAACGTCTCTGTCACTTAATGGGTTTGTTTATTTATCCATCATAAAGATCACAGAAATATTGGGTAAACTGAAAAAGAAAAGAATCCGTGAAATTACTATTCAATCTGAATAAGTAGATTAATTAAGGTAAAGAGGTCAGTATTAATATTGACCTCCTCATAATCCTTTACATCTGGTGGCCGTACGAGTTTTCTGAAAGATTATTCATAAATCTGTGATCTCTCATGAACTGTAACGTCATGTTTGCATATTAGGATCCAAGTTTTAGACTCTAACAGATTAATTATTTTGGCTGGAAAAGTGTTCAGAACGATTGCAGGACTGCAGTTAATGACATTTGAAGCTGAAATTGTTATTTGTTCAACTTTTGAAACGCTATAAGTAGTTTGGTGGGGATCTGTCACGCTGTGTTGGAAGTGTCTGGTGGTTCTGATAAGGACCCGGTCCAGATTACGTTGTGCACAAGCTGAGGCAATCTCACTGCAAAATGACCGCCGAGTCAAATTGCCTGAAAAGCTAATTTAACATCTACAAGATTGCTGTGTGTGGTATTTTACATGTTAGAGCAGGTCAAAGAAGCATATTACTGTTAGAACGTTGTCGGATAGTGGTTCTGTTCAGACCAGAATTCTGCTCCCTTAAAGTGGACGGAACCGACCTTGAACGCGGCTCCGAGGGAGTCCGTGTCGTGTTACAGTTGACGTGCTGGTTACTGAGCGTAGCTTAGTTGTGCCTGTTTTAAATGTGATTGCCATGTTTCAGAATTTTGGGAAGTTAATTTGAAGCGTTTGAGTTGATTACGAGTCTATAAAGTTGTGTTCTGTTGTGCTAAGCTAACGTTAAAGAACTACGTGTCCCACACGTTTTGTTTATGAGCTGTGATTGGATGAGGAGGGCTGTGAGCTGTCAATCACTCTCGTTGCGAACGCTGATTCGCTGAATGGGGAACGCACGCCGTTGCGACCAGCCCACTTCTGTCGTCATTTCCGGCACTGCATTGGTCGAAGGTTTTAAAACTACATTCACCATGGTTGCTTGGGAATGAACTACAAGCGCTGTGATTGATTGGTTGACGTCACGTATCTGTGTAGCGAGCTCCGCCTCGCTCAGCAGAGCTGGTGACGCGCTGCGTCGACCCGCCTATTTGTGTCGTCATTTCCAGGTGCACTTTGGGTGACAAGCAGTTCACTCTCACAGAACAAACGGAGATTTCACTGAAAGTTTAAAAACTCATTTGAAGCCATCTAAACTGTCTAACAACATAAATCTGTCTCTGACAAGAACGTGGTTCGAGCATTTATCACAAACTCACTAGAGACTAACTCTAAAAGGTAGTTTTAAGTTTAAATACTGAATACTGTAGTAAGATCAGTCTCCTCGTGATAACATTAAGACTTGAAGCTGCCCCCTGTTGGTTAAAAGACGTTAACAGATGAGTTTCCTCATATAACATCATGAGAAGTCAGTATTTTCTATGGTGAATTACCAGCTTTTAAAATTGTTCTGTACACAAACAAAAACTCCTGTTTATTCTAAATACAAATTTTAGTATAACAGAGGTACAGACACACAATTTGTGCTCATTTTAAATACTGAAGAGATTTAAAATAACACTCAAAAAGCATCTTTTATTTGATTTTCAAATTAAATATATAAAAAATGATGGAGAACAGAGCATTTCCACATTAAGCTCTTCACATCTCTGAATTTTAAACAGAATTGGTGTGCACAACTGCACACTTTTAGTTAAAAATGGCATTTTTAACGTTTTTCTGTGCACAATCATTACTGTACTGTTATGCTGAGCGCACGAACACTCGTTTATTTTAAATAAAAAATTGTTTAAAATAACGAACAGAACGTCCTTTTTCACTCCTGATAACTGTCAAATGCAGTACAAAATCAGTTTCACTGAGACTGCAAGACATCTTTTTAAAGGCATGCTCAAGCAGCATCCTGTCACATTTTAGTGAAGTCATTGCATTTAAGTCAGCCCTCTTTTATAAGCGTTTGAGTAAGAAAAAACGGAAATCAGGCTGCTTGGGTTAGTTAGTAACTGTTGTTTGAACGTAAGTTCTATTTTAAAGTTAACACTGCAAGAGTGCATTTAACTTTTACAAAGTTCATTGAGGGTAAAAACCTGAAAAAAGGTACCTATGAATACTTATTACACAGTGAAACGCGTAAACCTCAGCTGATTAGTTTATTTGACTCAGTGCTACATTAAAAGTGAATATTTATTTGCAAACACTAACATGAGAACAATCTTTTGATTTTTTTTTCACACAAAATCAATACAATAATGGACGTTAAACAGGGTGAAACAAGTGAGAGGGTCCGCTCCATCAGGACCCCAAAAAGGCTTAGAACGAGCCGAGGTGGTGACTGCTCAGTTGACAGGTACGTGTGGCAAGAAGCAGGTGAACATCCTCTGATGTTTCACGACAGGCTTCTTAAAGCTCATTTTGGTGACAAATATACACCAGGCATGGAAGAAGATGAAGACTTTAAGTGGTCTTTCTTCTTACATCTCGTCTTTGAGATAAGATTTCAGCTGCTCACCATGGTTAATCCAAAAAAGCAAACCATGGAAGAAATAAAACAGTGTGCTATAAATGCATTTGAAGCTAACATGCAAATCAAAGCACCCTTACAGGTGTCCCCAGGTGAAGCGGTCAAATCCCACTCGCTGGAGCTGGATTCCAGTCCTAAAAAAGGCGAGATTAAACAAGATTTTCAAACTAAAAAACAACTAAAGGTGGGTGTTAGCTCTACAGGACGCCCAAAACCAGGGTGGGCCCGGAAGGGACCCCTGAGACGTGGACCTGCACCTCGGATGACACATTCCGAGACATGCAAAAGGTCGCAAACGTTCCAGAACAAAGGCATCAAACCTCCAAGCTCTGATGAGGTGGTGGATGTAAGTTGGTTGTTTGAAAACTTGAATGATACAGAGGATGACCAAACTGGGACAATGAGTGACCTTGTCTTTGATAACTCAGAGCACACAGTTGATGACAAAGACAGCAAACAAACTGCTGATAGTCAACAACTTCCTGAAGGTCATGAGGCTGACAGCCAACAAGAGGCTGACAGTGAACATGAGTACACAGACAGAGTCACACGTGAACGGAAACGTGTGCCAAGACCTGTGAGGTTTCTGTGTAACCTTATACAAAGGGGGGTGGCTAAGAAAGCTTACCTGCCCATCACACTGGAAGGTGTCCTTGAGCGTGATGCCCTCCTGGATGGCAGTTCTGATATAACTATTATGTCGGCCAAGCTGTTCGAGGAGCTGAGGACCGCCGCTAACGGTGTTGACAGGCAAATACCCTTTGAGAAATGTGCTATTGAGCTGCAGGGTCTCGCAGGGACGAGAACAACCCTGACAGCTATAGCTATGGTTCACATGCTGATTGGCGAAATGACACTACGCCACCCAGTGTTTGTGTATAAACTTGACTCATTCCCATGTTTGGTTGGCCAAGATTTTATAAATCGCTTCGATGCGATTATAGATTATGGTCAACAGACAATGTGGGCAACAGTGAGTAAACCCCTGCCAATAAAAGTGTCTCCTAGTTGTGACACAGACTGCCTAACCGCAGGTACCGCAGAGGACACAAGGGACTGCTCATCCGAGGACGAGAGCCCGGTAAGTGAACCTTCAACAACAGGTGAGACAGAAGAGACCCAACAGTTGGACCAAACTCTGGCCCAACAAGAGAACCTCCTCTGTGAGCTGACACATTTAGCATTCACTGAACACTACCTACCACAGGTAGTGAAAGGTGTTGAGATCCAAGGATTCCACTCCAAAGACGCTGTGCTGTCCTCTGGGACAGGTAATTCGGCTATCAGCCAAGCTTTCGATGAAACCTTGGTTCAGGAACATTTGTGTCTAGAACTAATCAGAAATGACATAGTTTTTACAGACTCAAAGAGCCCCTCTTCAGTCGAGAGGTGGGAAGACATACACAACGACAGTGACCCGTCGCAGTCTGTACAATCAGACACACCTGCGACTGCGCCGACGGTTGTGACACACCTGAATTACACGGAAAGAGGTAAACGTAAGAAGATACGTTGGCCAAAACCTAAACGATTCCTGTGTACCGTCTTCTCTCAGCTGCGCGAACAGCTTAAACTAAACGGTGGCATCCTAACTTGTGCCCATGGACGGACGTCCTCACCTGTGCTCGTGGTCCCCCATGACCAAAGGGGGGTGATGTTAGGCCATGCCAAAGACAAAGATTTGAATGTACACCTCAGAAACACTTTTGCTTTCGCCCAGAAAAACCTGGAAAGATCCGCTGAAGGACGTAAGGCGTACTATGACCAGAAGGCCTCTCACAATGAACTCCAAGTGGGAGACAGAGTCTGGTACTATACGTTCGCTCCAGCAACCGGGAAAGGAGGGTCCGAGACCGGAACTCTCGCCCGCAAACTAATGCCCAGGTGGACTGGACCTCATCTGATAACAGACAAAGTGTCCTCAGTCGTCTACGAAATCAAAATCAGCAAAGGCCGCAAAGAGCCAATTGCTAAATGGGTACATCGAAATCAGATCAAACCTTACAAGGCGTTCAATGACTCCACAAAAGACAAAGATCTCACAAACTCACCGACTTCATGGGATAATAAGGTCGTACAAACACAAGTTAGTAAATAAACTAATCAGGTTTAAACTACCGTATTTTCCACCCTATAAGTCGCATTGTCCAATTTGAACTTAGAAACGCTAAGCCTAAAACCCACAACAAAAACTAATCTTAACAACCGTTTAAATCCACGAGATTTAATTTGACCTCGGTCATAAAGTTGAGACCTGTTTTCTTGTGTGTTGCACTTTGGAATCTGACGACAAGAGTGTGTCGAAGCAGTGAAACGTTGTTTCCTTGTTGTTTAGTCATTACTGTTGTCATTAGTTGAGATATTGTTTGGTTCTGAACACTCCCAGCCAAAAAGGTTTTGTATTAACATTGGTTAATGAATGATATGGATTTAACTATGCCAACATGCAGTTCGTTTTGTTAAATCTCAATCGTCGAAGAGTCAATGTAGTTTAAAGCTACTCAAGGTACCATAAACTACACTGGTCTCACAATTTCTAAATTGAACCGATTCGATCGTTTCTATTTTAGATTACCTATTCATTTTGATGAGTCTCGCCATAGACTTCAAAATTTACTAGGAATACCAAATCTTGCGTCGTTCGTCTAAAAGACAACAGACATTTAGATCAAACTATATTTCATTTTTTATTTTAGTTTAACCTAAACTAAGTAATGAATGGAGGAATAGTTTGGAATTAGAGGCCTTCGTTACAGAAGCCCTCCAAAATTTTATAGGTATAGATCCCTATATCTAATTTTACAGAATTGATCCACCCCTTAATTGGTAATTGTAGCTGATCTAAACCATGATAGCTTACATACCAGGTGCATATAGGTAAGGCTAATGTAAAATCCCAATCATAAGCCCACCTAAAAAACCACATAATTGCATGACACATAGAACCAGAGTGGCACTGACTGGAAACCAACCAGCCAACAACCTTCGATGTGGGGACCTGCAGCTCCAACGCTTGGTCTTCAACCTTCATCCAAGGGTCGCCTCCTCTGCGTCAATCGAGGGATCCCCTCTACATGCTGATTATGAAAACAATTGTTGCTGATCAATCAACAAAACTAACCGTTGTGGAATTACTGCTGTGGAATTACCGCTGTGGATTATAAGACTTTGTTTTCCAAAGGATCACAGACTTTGTTTTCCAAGAGTTAACAGACTCAGTTTTCCAAGGGATTAAAAGCTTTTCGCAATGGGATTACCTCCGAACAGTATGGAAGTTCCAAAAAACTTTATGGGATTATAATTTTTGATTTTTCTTTTCCACTTGCTGGATTACTTCAAGATCAAAGACAGTTCAAGGTTTCCTTTCGTGTTGGACCCCATCCCCAAGGACTGGCGATGGCTTCCAAAAGGGGGGAGATGTAGTGGGCATGACCATGTCCACTTTAATACGCCTGTGTGTTTTTGAACTGTTCCAGAGATGACCTTTACTGACCTCTCAGTAAAGCAAGACATTTACTACAAATTAGTCACATAGTCACCAAAAGAGACTATTTCTATCTTTGATTTTATTCTAATGTAATCAAAAGAATAACTTTTGTCATTTTCATGATATATGTTATATGCTGTTATTCTTTTAATATGTAGTATTACTGTGTTGCTTGACCAAATGAAAGTGTCTACTCAAAATATCTATGACAAAGTTGAATGAGGTGTCAGATTGACTTGCTCAGGAGTTGTTTTTGTTGAGTTCAGCTGAAACTCTCGGTAGCGTCGAGATGTCTCCTCTCTTTCAGACACTTTTCCAAAACATTCCTCTTTGTTATCTAAGCAGACTTGCTGTCAACCTTGAGTTTTTCACTTCACGTTTTCACACTCCTCTTGGCCCACGGACCAATGAGGAAAGTGTGTTCTAATCTCAACATTTTTGAGTAAAAGCGTTTGTTTGCATGAACGCTTCAGAGTCTGCAAGAGTTTTGAAGGAACGAGTTAGTTCCTGATGAGTTTCTGGGAACTTCAAGACATGAAGACGTCCCAAAGAGCTGAATGAATGCCTGTCACCCGCCAAGGACAGTCATTCAGCTAAGGATTGTATAACATGCTGTTATGAATCCACTTCGAACGAGCGTAAGCTCAAAACTTTGTTTATTCCTTCCTGGAATAAGCTTATCTTGAAGTCAGAGGCCAGGAGCTGACATATTTTCTGATGACCAAGCGGAACCCAGGAGACGTTGAAAACGTAAACGAATGACCAGTTCGGACGAACTGGGCCTGAAGGACTGTGCATCTTACAGGCTGGTGCCATCTCTTTATCAGACTCGTCGTCGAAAGGTAAAGAGCTGTTTACAAACGTACCTGGATTTTAGCAGAAATCTGATGAGAAGTGTCACTTTGGTAACATGCTCACGATAATTTCCTTTAAACCATCTTCCTCCTATTCTTTTCCCTCTCAATCTAAGCTGGAAACTATTTAAGCTAAAGAGCCCTCAGACTAAATATGTTTAACATCCAATATTGAAGTCTGTTGTGTTAAATTTAAGTGTGCTGACGTATTAAATTGAAAGAAAGTGAAATCATGTCAATCAAGTGTAATGGTGTTAATTTAGTGATTTATCTTAAATAAATGGTAGTGTCTTTGGCATACCAACTAAGTTAACGTCTCTGTCACTTAATGGCTTTGTTTATTTATCCATCATAAAGATCACAGAAATATTGGGTAAACTGAAAAAGAAAAGAATCCGTGAAATTACTATTCAATCTGAATAAGTAGATTAATTAAGGTAAAGAGGTCAGTATTAATATTGACCTCCTCATAATCCTTTACACTGTGGAGAGTCGGCTTTGTTCCTGATGATCTGGGAGCTAGGTGGGACGCTAGTGTGTCCTCAATCTGAGGTGCGTTGGCTATTCCCACCTGATCCATGCCTTCCACGTCGAGAAATTGTGAGAGAGGAAGGAGCATGGGCACTCGTGGCTGAGGCCAGGTGCGGGTCAGTTCCGTGAGGAAGTCTGGGAACATGGGCATCCTTTGCCTCGTTGCAGCCTGCTGTTTTGAATAAAAATAGTTCCCCGCCAGCCTCGTGACCTGTTGGCGAGGTGGGGGTTCCGGCCAGGGGATGTTCAACGCGTCCGTTGCTCTGTGGCACAGGTCGAACAGGGCCGGGATGGAGAAGTCCGTTTCAGGGAGCGCAGGTATCGGGGTCCTGGGGAGGTCCTCTCCCGGATCCTCGATTTCGAGTTCTGGTTCCTCCGCTGAAAATTCGCCCGAGGCTGAGATGGAGATCTCGTCTTCATTCATCATGCCTCTGGTGTCGAACTCGACTGTTAGGTCCACCATGGGAGCAAGCGGGTCAGGGTTGTCGTCCCATTCGACACACGTGCTGTCGTGTAGAGCCATGTGTTCGAGCTCTGGGGTCGGAGTGAGGGTCTCCGTGGTGTCTGGGTCCTGTGGACCAGCTGCGCCTCCCATGGCCTTAGCCACGAGGTCCACCCGATGCCGTAGCACCGCATCCAGCATCTGGCTGCAGTGTGTTTGTATTCACGGAAACGTGGCTCAACAACAACGTTCCGGACCATGCTGTCCAGCTAGGGGAGCTAACATGCTACAGAGCGGACCGAACCCCCGAGGGAGGTAAGACAAGGGGAGGGGGGCTCTGTGTTTACATCAACAAAGCATGGTGCCTGGATGCTGCTGTGGTCTACAAACACTGCTCACATTTAGTGGAGTTCATGACTATTAAATGCAGACCGTTCTATTTACCGAGGGAGTTTACAGCTGTTTTGATTGTTGCTGTATATATCCCTCCAAGCTCCAACAGCAAAGTTAGAAGTGAGGCTTTGAATGAACTATATCTGCACATCAGTGAGCAACAAACAGCCCATCCTGATGCTTTTCTCATCACGGCTGGTGATTTCAACCATGCAGATTTAAAGAGTGTATTTCCAAAAACATACAGAAACATAAACTTTGCAACAAGAGGAAACAACACACTGGACCAAGTTTACACCACCATGAAAAATGCCTACAGAGCCCTCCCCCTCCCCCACATTGGTGCTTCTGACCATATCTGTGTTATGCTAAAGCCAGCATACAGGCCGCTGGTGAAAGTCACAAAACCAGTCCGCAAGCAGATACGAGTGTGGCCAGAGGGGTCTTCAGAGGCACTCCAGGACTGTTTTGACACCACAGATTGGGGTATGTTCAAAGAAGCTGCTACCACAAACAACAACACATGTCTCCAGGAGTACTCAGACACTGTATGTTCATACATCGCCAAGTGCATTGATGATGTTACCAACCTCAAAACCATCACTGTTCGGGCTAATCAGAAGCCATGGCTGACAGCTGAGGTTCACAGACTCCTGAAAGCCAGGAATGCTGCCTTCAAAGCGGGAGATCAGGTGGGCCTGAAGGCAGCCAGAAAGAACCTGACCCAGGGCATCAGTGAGGCCAAGGAGCAGTATTCCAGGAAAATAGCTCACCGTTTCAAGGACAGCAAGGATACACGCAGTCTGTGGCAGGGAATACAGACCATCACAGACTACAAACCCCCCCCCAGACCTGTGACAGCTCAACCTCTACGCTGAATGAACTGAATGAGTTCTTCGCTCGGTTTGAGGCAAGTAACAGCACACCTGCACATAAATTCCCCCCCTCTCCTGATGGCCAGGTGCTGGCGCTGTCCTCAGACAGCGTAAGGCGATCATTCATCAAGATTAACGCCCGGAAGGCCTCTGGTCCTGACAACATACCTGGTCGTGTGCTGAAGGACTGTGCAGGGGAACTCGCAGCGGTCTTCACGGACATCTTTAACATCTCACTGAGCCAGGCCATCGTCCCCACCTGTTTCAAAGCCACCACCATCATCCCTGTCCCAAAGAAGGCAACGCCCGCATGCCTCAATGACTATCGCCCAGTAGCACTCACCCCCATCCTGATGAAGTGCTTTGAACGGCTAGTCATGAAAAGCATCACATCTGTCCTCCCTGCCTCCCTGGATCCCTTCCAATTTGCATACCGACCTAATCGCTCAACCGACGATGCCATCTCCTCTGCCCTCCACACAGCTCTCACACATCTGGACACGAAGGACTCTTATGTTAGAATGCTGTTCATCGACTTCAGCTCGGCATTCAACACCATCATCCCCCAACAGCTCATCCATAAACTGGACAGTCTGGGGCTGAACACCTCAATGTGTAACTGGCTGCTAGACTTCCTGACCGGGAGACCACAGACAGTACGGATCGGGAGTAACACATCTAGCACCATCACATTGAACACAGGGGCCCCACAAGGATGTGTGCTGAGCCCCCTTCTATTCACCCTGCTAACACACGACTGCACACCATCGTACAGCTCCAACCACTTCATCAAGTTTGCGGACGACACAACAGTGGTAGGTCTCATCAGCAACAACGATGAGACGGACAGGGGTGTCAGAGTCAAATACACCAAGGGCCAAAAAAATTTTTTGCTACAAGCCAAGGGCCGGACTGGTTCAATGTTCATATTGATATGATTTCACATAGCCTATTGAACCAAGACCTAACAGACTGTCTATTATTTAAGGATTAAATTAATAAAACAATATTTTCTTATGGATCTGTCAGTAATTTCAAGTGAAAACATTTTTTAACAGGCAAACAGCAAAAAATTAAATTGTTTAAAAAAATATATATATATGTTTCTTAATATCAAGATAAATGCATGAATAAAAGTGCATGCATTATAAACTGAAAATGCATTATTGTGCAGCTCTATGATCCTTCTGATCACCACTTTCAAATAGGAAAATAAGAAAATAAATCAAATCAGTTGTATTCTTTCTCATGGCTCTGTCCCCGAGTCCATTCAACTGAAAAGTAAATATAAATAAATAAAATACAATAAAATAAAATACATAAATCTATGGCACACAGCCAAAACAATACTTCCTTCAAAGAAAAATCATGTCTTGTAGAAACAAATGTAAAAATTTAACTGAATTAAAAACTGAAAATTTGTTACAGCTCTGTGATGCTCTTATCTGAGGCTGATACTTGGAGGTGCCTCATCTTTTGTACAAGTTCATCAATGTTTGGGGTTAGGCTCTGAGCTGAGGAAATCCTCAGGATTGATTCCATGAACATGTAGTCTGCCTCCCACCTGGCTTGAAACCCCTGTTCTCTGTGTCCACCTTACGTTTAGCCATTTTTGAGGAGGGGTGCAAATGTAGCTGAAAGTTGATCTCTGCTCTGACTGCTGATGAATAATGAAGCCACTTGTGCAAGCTGCAGTGACTGCACGAGCTACCTGCCTAAATAAAGGTTGAATGATTAGGCATACAGCTGTCTTGTGACTTTTTATTAATATACTGTACTTTTTTATGATTGTTGGCTGTTGGCTGCAAGTATGAAGCTGTGAAATCCTTCATTTTCTACAGCTGATAGCTGTTGGTCATTAATTATGATGAAGTTCAGCAACTTCTCTGCTTCAGCTGTGTGTTTTTATTGTTCAGTCTGGGAGTATTGTCGCTCCTACGAGATTATCAGGTCGGAGTAGACGCGGTTGAACAAGAAAAAAAACACAGCTGAAGACATGGAGCTCGAATGAGGGACAGGCTGAATGATCCGAGACCGGGACGCGCGGCTGGGTCCTGCTGCTGTTTCAGCGAGAGTGTCATCCCGCTGAACTAACTTGAGCGCGGTTTAAAGTGGCGCTATGACTCTGCAGACATTGCACGTTGCTGTCTTATGGTATTTAGTGTAAAATACATCCACACAGCGGACATGTTACGATGAACAGTTGGCTAACTGTTAGCTAAAATGTTACTCACCGAGTCTGCACGTTGGAGCTGCTGGCTGCAAACTATGGAATGGATTTCCTGAATTTGAGGCGGGTCTCATTACTCTGGGTTCATGAGACACGACTCCGTTCCGAAAATCCATTCCATAGTTTGATCGACTCCGTGCCGT
>JBBPBX010085638.1:0-12943 GCA_038048925.1 Garcialebias charrua | reverse complement strand
ATTACGTACTCTGGACGGATAAAAAAAAAAAATACTAATAAAAACTTGAAACATTTCGTATTTTGTCCAAACAAAACATTTCGTATTTTGTCCAAAATTCTTCATCAGTCTGGGGAGATGCATTAAACTCAAGTCTTATAAATAGCACCTTCCCACAGTGGATCAAAAAACTGGTTGATCCACTATGACAAGAGGCTATTTATAAGACTTGAGTTTATTTGTAGATCCTCAGGCATCGTTTTACAAGGCTTCAACTTGTTCCAAAAGTTATTTTTTATTTTTATATTTCTTTATTGTCATCACTGCTTTTATCTAGTTTTTTCTACCCACAGGTTAGTCATTGTAACCAGTTACTCGTGGTCCCCAAAAAATGGAATAAAATATGGGTACATGTTACAGAGTAGAAGAAGAACGTACAGTACAGTAATATCTGTTCTCTGCAAGGTCTTAACCTGGCTGAGAGTGAGAAAGGAACATTTTGTTCTGTGAGCCCTGACCTCTTCAACATCTCAGCTGCTGCACTGTGACAAAAGATACAGTAATGGGTTTTACTTTTTTCTACTTTCTTACAAGCACACCTTTACCATCTAAATGCTTATCTACTAGTACCTACATACATATTAATAATAAGCATATTAGGGTTAAAAAAAAGAAAAAAGGTCAATAATTTGATATTTTTTGTTAAAAGACATTTTCTTTTTAAAACATGTCTGTCAACACTTACCCTTGTCTTCCTTTTTTTTCCAGTCACAGCAAGGAGAATGCTGTCTGAGGGTAACGAGGACCACTGTGTATCCTCACATTGTGCCTTTTCTCTGGAGGAAATGAGAAGATAAATATGCACAGTTTCCTGCAGCCAACTACCCTAAGGACAGTTTCTTACACCGCTTCTGAATTTGCCACTAAGCATTACACAAAACTTGTGCACACTGGTGGACACCAGTGCTCATCAGGGACAATTTCTCAGGGGATCAGCTGTGTCAGGTTTGAGGAGTGACACTATACAGTCAGCTGGGAAACGGCAACAGAATTCATACAAGAAGCCAAGTTTTACTTTGAGACTTTACTTCTGTCCTGCATTGATACTGAAAAATAAAGCAGATTGCTGGGAGAGAAAAAAAAGTTAATTTGAGTTTCTGATCATTGTGTTACAGTGCAATTAAACAACAGTCCTCCTATTTCTTTCACATGAGGGTTTTGGCTTCACTGTGCAACTTCACCCACAATTCTGACATTATTTAAATGTTTTCAAACTTAATTTTCCTTGCAGTTTTTCTTTTTTCTTTTTTAGTTATTACAGAAATACCGTCCCTTGTTTATCATGAGGGATGTGTAATCTGAAGCCCAGCCGATAAGTAAAAAAAAAATGCTTAGTAGTAAGTAATAGTTTATTTTATATATTATACATTATATAAAGGCATTGTAAAACCTTCCCATACTCTTGCAATTTTCTAAACAATGTTTCTAAACTCTAAATGATATATAAAGCACAGAATGTCATGACTTCAGCTCCCTGCCTCCGCTGCTCTCATCCACCTGCAAGCGTTCTTAGCCACGCCCACTTATCCCCTCTGCACGGAGAACAGCTGATCAGCTGCAGCAGGAAGTTTTTCCTGCAGTATGGGCTGCAAACAAAGGAGCTACAGGTGCTAAATAATTTTAAATAATTTCATTTTAAATAAAAATTCCATGCCAATTGTGTGTCATGTTCAATCTTATTTTGAAGAAGAAAAAAAATGCGATAGAGCGAGTCCGCTATTAATGAACCGCAAGTAGTGAGGGACTACTGTACAAAAGTAAGTTTTACCAAAGGTCGGCGGCTAGAGCGTCTTTATAAAAAATCTGGTCTCACAATTCACAAGGAACTTTATGCAAACCACCTCGTCCACTACAAGAACAGTATTTCTCAAGCCAAATCCAGCTACTTCTCAGACATCATCAGTTCTAATGTTGGTAATTCAAAAACATTGTTCTCTCTCCTCCACCGTTCTGTCTCATCTCCTAACTCCCTGCCCTCTCACATGGTTTCCACAGAATTTTGCAACTCCATTATGTCATATTTCAATGAAAAGATTATTTCAATTCATAAACACCTTGGACCAAATACTGCCCCCAGCATCCTTGTTGAACTCCCCCCTCCCTCCCTCCCTTTCTCTGTCTTCTCCCTCCCCCCTGCTGATAACATTGCTGACATTATCAGCAAGTCCAAGTCCTCATCCTGTCAACTTGACCCATTCCCCACAGTTCTTGTTAAATCCTGTCTCCCGTCTCTGCTCCCTATCATCACTAATATCATCCACTCCTCCCTAACCTCTGGCATTGTTCCCACAGCCTTCAAATCTGCTGCCATCACCCCCATCATCAAGAAACCAGGTCTTGACTTCACCAACTTCAGTAATCTTCGTCCGATCTCCAATCTGCCCTTCATCTCCAAGATCCTTGAAAAAACTGTTGCTAGTCAACTTCACTCACACCTGTCCAACAACAACATTTATGAAGAGTTTCAATCTGGATTTCGCCCCCACCATAGCACCGAAACAGCTCTAGTAAAAATTACTAACGACCTTCTTCTTGCTGCTGACTCTGGTCTTCTGTCCATCCTCATTCTTCTTGATCTAAGTTCTGCCTTCGACACCATCTGTCATTCTATCCTCCTCAACAGACTAACCTCCATCGGCATCTCAGGTACCCCGTTAGACTGGTTCACCTCCTATCTCTCTGACCGCACTCAATTCATTCAGCTTAAATCCTTCCGTTCCCAGTCTTCCCCTGTCTCCACGGGTGTCCCCCAAGGCTCTGTCCTCGGACCCCTCCTCTTCATCATTTACCTCCTTCCTCTAGGCCACATCTTCCGCAAACATGGCATCCATTTCCACTGTTATGCTGATGACACGCAGCTCTACCTGTCATCAAAACCTAACTCCACCCACCCGCCCTCCATCCTCACCGACTGTCTCATTGAGCTTAATCACTGGTTTTCTAACAATTTCCTTCAACTAAACAGCAACAAAACAGAAGTCATTCTCGTCGGTACCAAAAACTCTATTTCAAAATCAGAACATCTTCTCGTCCCCCTTAACAACTCTCTGCTATCCCCCTCCCCTCAGGTCAAGAGCCTCGGTGTCATCCTCGACACCACTCTTTCCTTCACTTCACACATCAACAATATTACTCGGTCTGCCTATTTCCACCTCCGTAATATTAACCGTCTCCGTCCTTCTCTCACGCCCCGCTCCACAGCCATCCTGGTGCACAGTCTTGTGACTTCCCGTATTGACTACTGCAACTCCCTTCTCTACGGCCTCCCCAACAAATCTCTCCACAAGTTACAGATGGTCCAGAACTCAGCTGCCCGTGTCATCACTCAAACCTCCTACTATAACCACATCACTCCTGTCCTGCAGCAGCTCCACTGGCTCCCGGTTAAATCACGCATCATCTTCAAAATTCTACTTCTCACGTTCAAAGCTATCCACAACCTTGCCCCTCCTTATCTATCTGACCTCCTACAAATCTCCATCCCATCACGCTCTCTCAGGTCCTCCTCTTCACTACAACTCCATGTACCCTCTGCCCGCCTCTCCACCATGGGGAGCAGGGCCTTCACCTGCTCTGCCCCTCACCTCTGGAACGCTCTACCGCCCGACCTTCGAAACACCACCTCCCTTTCTCTGTTCAAGACTGCCCTGAAAACCCATCTCTTTAGACTAGCTTATCATTAACTTTACTAAATGTATTTTTATCTTCCATTTTATATCCTTTATGTATTTTATATTTCAATTTGTCGCTGATAATGTTTGCTCTGTATTCACTGTGTTGGTTTGTTAAGTGTCCTTGGGTGTCATGAAAGGCGCTTTTAAATAAAATGATTATTATTATTATTATTATTATAAAAGTAAGTTTTATATGAACTACTCAGCACTTTGCCTTGTTGCTGTTTTAAGTGCTTTATAAATAAAGTGGTATGGTATGTTATGGTGTGGTAATAAAGATGTACTGTATGTTATGGTATTATATGTTATAAATAAAGTGGTGTGGTAATATTGACAATAAATAAAATAATATGATGCCTTCTCCATCTTTTCCATAAAAACAAAATGCTATCAACTTTGCCCGTCTTGGTCTCAACTCGAAGTGCTCCAGTTGAACTGACTTGTGTTACTGAAGACCTGCAAGCTTCCGACTCCTCAAGAGTTTTTGTTCAGTTGCTTGAGTCTCATGTCAGGTGACTGTAAGTCATCTATTTCTAATAAATGCTTGTAGTCAACAGGAGAAGCTGTATCATGATCGGTAGGTCTTGTTGGACCCAAATTTCAGACAGAACTCAGAAAGCTCGAAATATAAATAACAATACAAAAGCTGATGTGGCAGAAAAACTTACTCTTCTTAAATCAGGAGACACGGAGGGGGAACAGAACATGACGCCACAAGGGACAATCCATGGACAGGGGAAAAATATTGAAACGCAGAATACGTAGACACACTAACAAGAGGATAAACAACACAAACACAAGGATGGACAATAGGTGGCAGAGGCAGGAGCTGATCACAAGATGGAGAAACACTGAGGAGGGCAGGACTACAGTGGCTCCTAGGTGTAAATGAACAACATTTAAAAAAACACAATTACATTTGGAAAAACACAACAAAAACACCACAACATTTGAAAAAAACGGAATTACACTTGAAAAAATGAAATTACATTTGAAAAAACAGAATGACATTTGAAGAAAAAACAAATTACATTAAGCCAAACCGGAAGTGGCCAGAGCGGAAGTAGAAAAAAAAACAAATTACATTAAGCCAAACCGGAAGTGGCCAAAGCGGAAGTAGAAAAAAACAAATTACATTAAGCCAAACCGGAAGTGGCCAAAGCGGAAGTAGAAAAAAACAAATTACATTAAGCCAAACCGGAAGTGGCCAAAGCGGAAGTGGCCCGAATCACATTAGGAAAAAAACGGAATTACATTTGGAAAAACACAACAAAAACAACAAAAACACAACAACATTTGGAAAAACGAAATTACATTAAGACAAACTTTTGTTTTTAAAACTTTATTAACAACATAAAACCGAACACAGCACACACACACACACACACATACGCACACACACACACACACAAACACACGGAGGTACAGTTAGCATGCTATCCTTTAGCCTGTATAAACTGTTTTGTTAGATGTTTCTACCTGGATTATTGAGCATGCATCAGGGTGTACAGGACAGTCGACACAAGAGACACACAACACACACACATCCTCTCAAGCTCTAATGCAGATACTAATGTTAAACTTTGAGACTTGCTTGGCTGTGGTACGAGTTTCCACTTTTAATCAAAACAAAAATTTTACAACCAAAATAAAAAGCTCCAACAGATTTAATGGAACACGGAAAATAAATTTGAAGCACAACAGCTTAATCTTCTACAAAACGTCATCATTAGTAGTGATTTAAGATCCCCAGAAGTACTTCATTAAACAAACTGGGATTAAAGAGTATAATTTATAACCTGTGTACTTTTTGGACTACTGATTCTGCTGGATCTCTGCCTCTCCACCACTTATTTCAAGTTCAATGACAGTTTTTACAAGCACGGCTGTGCCATGGGATCTCCAGTGTCACCCATTGTTGCTAATCTTTACATGGAGGAAGTGGAACAGAGAGCCCTAAACTCCTATGAGGGGACAACTCCAAGCCATTGGTTCAGATACGTGGATGATACCTGTGTCAAAATCCAAGCCAGGGAGGTGGAAGCGTTTACCAGACACATTAACTCTGTTGATAACAACATCAAGTTCACCAGAGAGGATGCTAACGACAATAAGCTGCCTTTTTTGGACTGTTTGGTGCATATGGAGGGAGATGACAGTCTCAACATTGAAGTTTACAGAAAACCAACCCACACAGACCAATATCTCCTGTTCGACTCTCACCATCCACTGGAGCACAAACTTTCTGTCATCAGAACTTTACAGCATCGGGCAGAACACATCCCCACAAGGACAGAAGGGAAGGAAAAGGAACAGAAACACATCAAAACATCTCTGCAAACATGTGGATATCCCAACTGGGCGTTTGTCAAGTCAGCAAGGAAATCTGTTAAACACAATAATGAACAGAAAAAGTCTAACAGACGGAAAAACATTGTCATTCCTTATGTTGCTGGAGTCTCAGAGAATTTCAGAAGGATTTTCAACAAACACAACATCCCAGTACATTTCAAACCTAGCAGGACGCTCAGACAGAGGTTGGTCCACCCTAAAGACCAAACCCCCACACACAAACAGAGTGGTGTGGTTTATGCAGTCCAGTGCAGCGAAGTCTGCTCAGACCGTTACATCGGAGAAACGAAGCAACCTATCCACAAAAGAATGTCTCAACATAGGAGAGCAACCTCCTCTGGACAAAACTCAGCTGTTCACCTCCACCTCACGGACAAGGGTCACTCATTTGAGGACCAGAATGTTCAAATTTTGGACCGAGAGCACAGATGGTTTGAGAGGGGGGTGAAGGAAGCTGTGTATGTTAAGAGAGAAAAACCTTCTCTTAACAGAGGAGGAGGTCTGAGATTTCAACTTTCTAAGACTTATAACTCAGTTTTGGATTTGATTCCGAAACGTTTTACACTGGATGGGAGCAGGGATGTCTTGTCTGTAAATTAGACTAACAAAGTTCTCTGAGTAGCCTCTGTTGTTGTTTGGGAGGTGTTTTTTGTCAATTTACATACAGTTTTGTGTCTTCTACCAGAGACCTCAAGGGAACCTCCTACTGTTAAGGTGTGATCTTTCAATTTACATGTATGTGTTACAAACCCCCTTCTGTTAAGCTGTGATGTGTTGTTTTGTCAATTTAAATAGAATGGGCATGTTAGGTATTTTGTGGTGTTATTTCAGTTTCCAATTTCATATGTTGGTGCGTGGCTTGTCAGCCTGTATAAAACTTCTCGTTCTCACAGCTTCCATTCATTCAGAATTGAAAAAGACTTCTGGACAGAAGTCGAAACGTTTTCTGCAACAAATAAAGTCCAGTTGATCCTGTATTGAACGCCTTTTTTGATTTTATCATGTCCTGGACGACTGAGAATCTTCACCAGCAGACTACTGATTCTGTTTGCAGCGTTGATCAACTTATCATCAACTTATATTATGTGTAAAATTGGTTCAAGGGGGGCAGCATGGTGGCACAACTGGTAGAGCTGCTGCCTCTCAGCGAGAAGGTTGCTGGTTCAAATCCCAGGTGGAGTTTGCATGTTCTCTCCGTACATGCATGGGTTTTCTCCGGGTACTCCGGTTTCCTCCCACAGACCAAAAACATGCATGATAGGCTGATTGGTAACTCTAAATTGTCCCTAGGTGAGAGTAAATGATTGTTTGTCTCATTTGTCTCTATGTGGCCCTGTGATGGACTTGCGACCCATCCAGGGTGTACCCCGCCCCCCGCACTGTGATTGCTGGACATGGGCACCGGTGATTCCCGTGACCCAAAATGGAAGAAGCAAGTAAAAAAGATAATGGATGGATTGGTTCAAGGGGTATTTGAGAATGAAGGTATAATAAAGTTAAATGAAAACCTTTTTTTTTCTTTTACATAAGGTCTTACCCACCCCATAAACACTGACCAGCCCATACTGAAAAATAATAAGTGATTTTTTTTTTTAGATGTCAGAGGAACATATTACATCAAGTTATTAAAATTCATTACTGTCAGTAAGATTTGACCGTTGACATTGTATGAAAATATTCTGATGTATTGCAAAGTACTTCATATCAGTGTTACTATAAAATATCAGCAATAAATTTTGATTTTTTATGTTATAGCAAATATGATGCCAGTGCAAACAAACTGTAACTTTATGTTTTCATTAATAAAGGGGACACATAAGGACTGATACTGTCCAAGACAAAGACATATAAAAAAATCCAGTTTTTGTTTCAGTGCTGTATTTATTACCATCAGACAAAGCAGCTTTCCATTTCCATCCTTATTGTAACCTGAGTGAGGCAGAGTTGAAGCAGTTAACATGGTTTGTGCTGGAAGGATCAGCACTTCGTATTGATCTAAATAGCCATGCTGCAGCTATATTCACTTCTTAGAGACTTTTAAATACTTAAGCAAAATTATTATTGAATTAAAAAAGCTAATTTTATACAAACAAAATCCACAATTTTAACTAAATTCTTCCAAATTGAAGATGCAATATTAACTGAGGCAGAGTTTAATGGACTCCCCATGCATGGTGCTGCTGCCGCTTCACTGCATCAAATGAAAGCAACGAGCACTGGAAGATTGGCAGGTGAGTCCAAATCGATTCGTGTTGAAATCTTTAAACCTTTTCATGCAGTAATGGTTGCTTTGACAGCTCAGCTGAGAAATGAAGCTTGGGCAGGTGCTCTAATAGTCAAGGCCAGAGACCTGGTTTTCTGTGAAGACTTAGAAAAATTAAATTGATAAAAATGTGATTGAATAAGAAACACCATTTAAAAACACAATCAACATTAATGTGTACATAGGAGTAAAATAACATTTCACTATGTAAATTTTATATTCTAGGGATTAAGCTTGAAAAACTTTGATAATGATGTTAAATTGTACAAGATGTTTTATTAGTCTACATTTAGTCTCGTCCCCTCACCCACCAAGGCTGAAAAGCTCAAAACTCTGCCCCCCATGTGTGACTCAAAGGACAACATCAAGTTAAATACATTCTATATTTCAGCATTGCTGACCTGTTCATTAAAAATACTGTTGAACTGAATCCAGACCATAGAGTTTATGAACAAAGTGCCNACGTTCCACCTGGTCACCCGTCCAGCTTGTTAACAGGTGGCTATGTTTTCAGTTGTTGTGGCTGATCCCTTCTTCAAGGATCGCCACAGCAAATCATAAAAGATTTGACAATTGTTTTATGCCGGATGCCCGTCCTGACACAACCTGGGCTTGAACCCACAACTTCAGGATAACATGACTGCAGCACTGGCCACCAAACTACCACAGCCCCTGGCTGCCATATTGTCAGTCTCAGTGTAAAATTACATTTTTGGGGGCCTCAAGTAACTAATTTAAACTAAGCATGTAAAAATCAGCAGCAACAAAAAGTTAATATCTATTATCCATCCATCCATTATCTTTTACCCGCTTCTTCCATTTTGGGTCACGGGGGTCGCCGATGCCCATGTCCAGCAATCACTGTGTGAGGGGCGGGGTACACCCTGCAACCGCAGTGCTGGCAGTAATCTGCTTCAAGATTGTGTGCTTTGCTGAGACTGTTTGCATCTAAACAGTGGCTGTGATGTCTATTTATATGCAAATAAATACCTCTAGCCTTTGCCATCACAATCCCACTTAAGCCTCTTCATATATCACACATCTCAGGATGAAAATAATGAGGGGATCAGAGAACATACTGATTTATATGTTTGAGTGATTTAAATTTGTTTACAGCTTGGGAACATCACTGACATGCATCAATAACTTCTTGCTTTGTGGGTTAAAAGTAGAAAGAAAAGGTCTTTGGGTTATATAAATAAAAAAGTACAGACGCTTGTTGTTTGAATGTGCCTGTTAATGTATTAATGTGTCTGTGTTGCTCAAGTTTTCTAATCTTAGAATTCAACAATCAGTCAACCTGCAAAAGAAGTGAATGTATTCATTAAAACTTTAATACGAAAAAGTCACAAATAGTAGCTTATATGTGAATCTGGATAATCTCTCGGATGAATTGCTGTGCCTTTCCAGTCGCTTTTGTGTTTGAGATGAAACAAGTAGTGACACATCTCACTGAGGGAGTCTTCACAGCAACTAATAATGAAAGATGAAGAAAACGAATCAAGGCTGATCATCATAAAAGGCTTTAAAATGCTAAGTGATATTTGTTGTTGTTAAGATGTACCGGTGCTTTATTTATGTCTTTGGAATAAAATCGTAATTAAAAACTCGTTACGTCTTTTGTCGTTGCACAAACAGTTCCAAAGGTTTTCTCCCGCCGATGAATCTGTAGAAAGAAAAACAAGCGGTGTGCGGTTTTCATCGCATAGAACAATAGACATCTACCGTAATTTTCGCTGTACATGTCGCACCGCCCTACAAGTCTCATCAGTCCAAATGTGTCTAAAAAAGTGGAACAATCGATAAATACGTTGCTTCACCATATACGTCGCATCTATTATGCATCACCACTGACAACCTGGAAATGTGGGCCAGTGTTGTGCCAAAAATTGATTGGCTGCCAAATGGTGGCCGTGGGAACTGCACGGGAGGACTTTTAACAAGAATTTAACACTTAAAAACAATTATTTGTTTCCTTGACTTAATAGTAAAGGTGTGTCTCTGTTGAACTTTTCCTTAATAAAAGGACTTCAATGGTCAAATCCGCTGCATTTTGCCAGGGCGGCGCAGCGAAATGAAGCAGTTTCGGTTGCTCCAGGCACATGACAGTGGCAGAATATGGCAAGCTGATTGTGTCATTAATAGCCACTTTTACCTATTACATGACACAACGGCATGCCATACTGCTCGAGTGCCATCTAGCAGCTGAAAATGGTAATGTTTAATTTTTTCAGTCAGAATGAATGAAAACGGTACTATCTCAGCCAAAAATTGGTTTATAAATATGGGGGGCAAATCCATAAATACAAAGTACGTCGCTTCAGCATATAAGTCACAGTGCATGCTAATTATGCAAAAACCACGACTTATAGTGTAAAAAATATGGTAGATGAAGTCAAACCTTCTCCACTGAGCTATTTATGTTATTTATGTCATAAGCTCTCAGTAATTGGTTTCTCAGACCACACTATTGGTTAGTTCTCTAATTATCTCTCAGATCGGAGGCAATGTGTTAATCATACCGGTAATGGTACTTCTTCCAGCTACAGTATTTAACTGTCAACAATGGTGTACCACGAGGATCAGTCTAAGGACCCACCCTCTTCACAATCTACATAAGTAATGTAGGTCAGCTCGTTCCTGATGCATCCTTACATGTCTATGCCGATGACAAAGTTGTTTATTGTTGAGCAAGAACAGTTGCTAACAGGGGCGGCCGCCACTAGAGTGCGCTAGGGCGCCGCCCACCTGGAACCTCTGTAGCTCTTCACCATTTGAAGATTTTTTTTTAAAATAAAAATGAAATAATAAAATAAAAATATTTCGAAATGTATGTATATATGTTTTTAGTTGTGTAGGATAAATATTTTATGAGTAACAATGAGTTATTGTTTGTTTCAAAAAACGTTTTCTGATTTGTGACGTACTTCCTTTTTTGTTTGGGGCGCTCTGAGCTTATTCATTGACTCTAATTATAACTGGTGCATGCGTACTGATGCCCCCACCTTACAAAAACAATGGGATAACGCTGGGCGCAGTTTTCACCGCCCAACAGTCTAACGTGAGCTCTGCTTACCAATCGCGTGTTTCCGGCGTTTATTTATTTGTTTTATTTTTATTTTATTTATTTTTTTGTCTGGAAAATTTGCCGTGTGTCAGTGACTCAAGCAGGCATGCTCAGGTAAGTTTTAAAGCCATCTAATGTCTATTTGCATTTCTGGCTGATATGCCTCTCAACTTATGGCTGTTTGTGAAAAAAGCCTCCAGCTGACTGTTAATCTAAACGTGGCAACTGGTTAGTTTGTTAGCTAACATGCTAATGCTAGCCTAATTCTGATATTATATTACCATTCCTGACTGATATCCTCTCCACTTTTAGGTGGCTCTGAGTCTGTTTGTGATAAAAGCCTTCAGCTGACTGTTAATCTAAACGTGGCAACTGGTTAGTTTGTTAGCTAACATGCTAATGCTAGCCTAATTCTGATATTATATTACCATTCCTGACTGATATCCTCTCCACTTTTAGGTGGCTCTGAGTCTGTTTGTGATAAAAGCCTTCAGCTGACTGTTTTTAAAGGGGACCACAGATGCAAAATTCACTTTTTAATGGTTTTTTTCCTCAACTTTGGGTATGTACTTCATAAAAAAACAGTCCTAGGGCCAAAAAAATGCACCCAGTGGTTTATTTACTCTAAGTATATTTATTTATCAGAAAGTTCATTCTCAATAGTCCAGGTATCAAATCCGCTCATTCTCAATCAGTTCATCTGGACAGTTTCTTTTTAGTAGAAACGTTTCACCCTCACTCCAGAGGGCTTCGTCAGTCAGAGCAGTCCAAAGCAAACTGAAGCTACCCCACCAAGTAAACAACTTAAGTGGACCAACCAGTTTGCTGTAGCCAAGATGGTTTCTGGGGGCTTGTCCCTCGTCGACTCCTCCCAGGCAGGCAGACATGTCCAAAGTGGTTCAAGACCAGAAAGTTCATTCTCAATAGTCCAGGTATCAAATCCGCTCATTCTCAATCAGTTCATCTGGACAATTTCTTTTTAGTAGAAACGTTTCACCCTCACTCCAGAGGGCTTCGTCAGTCAGAGCAGTCCAAAGCAAACTGAAGCTACCCCACCAAGTAAACAACTTAAGTGGACCAACCAGTTTGCTGTAGCCAAGATGGTTTCTGGGGGCTTGTCCCTCGTCGACTCCTCCCAGGCAGGCAGACATGTCCAAAGTGGTTCAAGACCAGAAAGTTCATTCTCAATAGTCCAGGTATCAAATCCGCTCATTCTCAATCAGTTCATCTGGACAGTTTCTTTTTAGTAGAAACGTTTCACCCTCACTCCAGAGGGCTTCGTCAGTCAGAGCAGTCCAAAGCAAACTGAAGCTACCCCACCAAGTAAACAACTTAAGTGGACCAACCAGTTTGCTGTAGCCAAGATGGTTTCTGGGGGCTTGTCCCTCGTCGACTCCTCCCAGGCAGGCAGACATGTCCAAAGTGGTTCAAGACCAGAAAGTTCATTCTCAATAGTCCAGGTATCAAATCCGCTCATTCTCAATCAGTTCATCTGGACAGTTTCTTTTTAGTAGAAACGTTTCACCCTCACTCCAGAGGGCTTCGTCA
>JBBPBX010085637.1:4697-15053 GCA_038048925.1 Garcialebias charrua | reverse complement strand
TTGATTGAAGTGTAGGTAGACAGTCTGTATGATGTTTTTCTCAAGTTCAAACCTGGATCACATGGAACTCAACCATGAATGATGGGGAGCATTTGAGGCCAGGTGTGAGTTCAGGTGTTCTGTTGGGGAGGTCAGCTGCATCCACTTCTCTGCTGTTCCCTGGGACTGCCACCTTTCTTTCTCCTGAGGTGAGACCACCTCACCTCAGGCTGTTTGCAGTCACACATTCCTCATACAGCTCATCCATACATGTTTAGCCTGCCAAAAGGTGTTAAAAAATTCATTAGTGACACATAGCCTAGGTTATGTAGTGATAAATAAATGGAAAAACGTGTATTGTTTATATTTATAAATTTAGCATTGTAGTATGTAAACTACATTTTGAAATGTATTTATTAATTACCTATATGAACTGTGATTTTTTTAAAGATGGACAAGGTTGTATGTTTGCATAGTGTAAAGTAAATGTATTTATTTTTATTTTATTTATTAAAATTCATTCATTTCACTAAAACAAAGTCAACAACTCAATAAAAAATAAAAAACATACATTCAAAATAAAATGAAAGGCAGCAGATGAAGAATAATCTTATAATCTCTGCCCCTTTTTTACCCAAATAAACTCACAACAATGATTTATCAAAGAACAAAATTAATTGCATCACCAAATGTAAGATTACATCATCTTAAACAACTCAAATAAATTCTTATGTTATTTTTCATATTCCTTCAAAAAAAAAATCACTTTTAGCAATCTCTTAAATTCACAATTATGTACTTATTTGTACGTGTCAGTTGTACACTTTTGTTTATAACTATCAATAATTAAACATGGTTCACAACTACACTGGAAATTATTGAATTTTTACCTGCCAACCAGGTGAAGACTTTCAGTGATCTTCTCCACTTCTTCTTCAAGGGTTCTCCTGGTTTTGTTACATTTATTATCCGTCCGTCCATCCATTATCTTTACCTGCTTTCTCCTGTGCCCATGTCCAGCACGAAGTTTCTGCCCTGGTGCATGGTTCTGGTGGTCCAGAGCGCCGGAGCTCCGGCGCGCGCCGGGGGCCGTTCTGGATCGTGTACCCAGGCAGGGAGCCTCTTGGTGGGGCTTCAAAGCAGCATGGCCGGCCTGGTTCTCAGTTGAGCTCCGGCGCGCGCCGGGGGCCGTTCTGGATCGTGTACCCAGGCAGGGAGCCTCTTGGTGGGGCTTCAAAGCAGCATGGCCGGCCTGGTTCTCAGTTGAGCTCCGGCGCGCGCCGGGGGCCGTTCTGGATCGTGTACCCAGGCAGGGAGCCTCTTGGTGGGGCTTCAAAGCAGCATGGCCGGCCTGGTTCTCAGTTGAGCTCCGGCGCGCGCCGGGGGACCTTCGGACGGATTTATCTCGGAAACAATGCTTCGTCTGGCGGCCTCGTAGCTGCCGTGTCTTCCGTGAACTGCCAAGACTGGACCAATGAGATGAGCCGGATTCTGTAGTTTCAATCACGTGTGTAAAAGGGCTGTCAGCTCATTGGTCACAGAGCTTCTTCTTCTTCTATTGTTTATTGGCGGTTGGCGAACTTATTTTAAGCACATTACCGCCACCAACCGGACTGAGTGTGTGCATTGCCGTCTGCTCCCAATCATACACGTCATGTCAACAAACTAAAAGACACTTATGAGTTGTTTTTGAAAAACAACTTTTTATTTTATTTGGGTTGGATAATAAGGAAAATTGAGGACAAAGCATTGTTTTATCTACGTCTAGCGACAATAAAAAAATAAAATAAAAAATAAAAAATTTCTGCCAGGCTGAACTGCTCACTCCTGGCCAGCAGAGGGCCCCATTGAGCTGTCGGGCCCCTGGGCACTCGCCCAGGGTGCCCATATTGTAGATCCGGCCCTGCCCCTGACGGCCCACCCCCAGAATGTCCGCCAGGCAACCAGGGGGGTAAGAGAAAAATAAATAAATAATATATATATATAAATAAATACATAAATAAATAAAATTGAAATTAACAAATCAAGACCCCGACACACACACCCCCGTCCCCAAATGTACTGTTGGTGAGTGTTGTTCTAAAGTGTACTTAAAAAGGAAAGAGAAGGAGCAAAGGCTGGCATTGTACCAGTTTCCCCTCCACTCCAACTCTAACCCAAGCCCTAATTGTCTAAATGCATAATGTTGAGTGAGCATAGGCATGGGGGTGAGATTGGTGTCATCCCGCCACCCATAGCCATAGTGCTCAATCCATTCCCTATATGTGACTTTTATGAAGAAGTTTATGAATGAATGTCTAAAGTGTATATAAAAGGGAGGCTGAGCTGAATTTCAGTGAGAACAAGGGGGAGCAGAGCCATATATGGCTCTGAGGGGGAGGGACCAGAATGCTTTCCCTGTTGAAAATTTTTGCTCTGTGTCTACAACATATTTTTGGATTTTGTACACTGTAATTTATGAAAACAGAAAATAATTAAAAATTTGCCTATTTTATTGCTCAGGGTACGCATTAAAGATGACTCTCAGCTACCTCCACACTAGAGTTGCATCCCGACCAATTAGCTGTAATTAAAGGCCTGAACCCGAAAAAAAAAATGTACTAAGCTTTTACTGCTTTTGTAAGCAAATCTATTCAACATGCTATTTTAATATATTTCAACCAAAGGAAAATATAAGATTTCTTGTTTATTAACAAGTTACAAAATGGATATTTACATAGAAAACAAATAGCCTAAAAAAAATCAACTCTAAATATATGCTAGCCTACATGAACAAAAATGTTTGGAAAAATATAGAACAAGGCTCGGGTATAATATAGAACAAGGCTATTTAATTGAATGTGCTGCTCGATTCTCCTTTTGTAGCTTCAGATGCTGAAACTTCCTTCATAGCAGATGACAGCAGGGTGCGGAGCAAGACGCATGCAGTCTGACCCATCCATTCGGCCGGTCAGTGGGCGCGTGCAGCCGATGATCCGGTGATCCCTCTGAATCTTAAAGCTGGGGTATGTAAGATTGTAATGTAGTCTGTAACTTTTCAAACAATATATTTTTAACATATTTCTTCACTCAGTCACTATCTACTGACAAACTGATGTTAGACAAAGTAATCTCTGAAAAAATCTATTGTCCCCTTGCTTCTCTATCAGCATTTATAAAAACACTGAAAACACAAGAGTGACCAGGACACTGACAGCCAATAAAAACAGAGTTGTTTGTCACGCCCCAACCCACGCCCCCACCTGTCCCAGCCGCAGCTCGTTCTCATTCAAAGGATTGCAAAGCGATGCAGGACTGTTTTTTATGTGACACAAAATGTATTAAATATCCCTTCTTTATCCCAGAGCTGGACTTTTATTTAGTTTTTTTGCCAAAAGCCAAGTGATCGCTTCATCCTGCACTGACAGACATGAGGAAATGGATTTGTCACGACTCACGAGCGAATTAAAACATGTCCAACGTTGCTTCGTGAACCTCTGATGATTTCTGCTGGATTTTGTGTTGTTAGATGAGTGATTCATGGTTTTATTAAATTTTTTAAACAGTTATATTATCATATAAACACAGAACTTCGGAGCGCAGAGACCGGAGGAGGTGGAGCATTCCACACATTCCAGACCAGCGCTGAGACATGAGGAAGTCACGAGCGAATTAAATCATGTCCAAACGTTGCTTCGTGAACCTCTGATGATTTCTGCTGGATTTTGTGTTGTAGGACTAGCGCTCCATGGTTTTATTTTATTTTATTAGAAGGTTTTATTACCATAAACACAGAATATCGCAGCGGCTCTGAGCAGACACACAGCAGGGGGCGGAGCAGATCCCAAGTTCAGCGGAGCACTGTGGCATTCTGCTCTCTCCTCTCAGAGCCATATATGGTTCTGAGAGGAGGGAGCAGAATGCTTTTCTGCGCTGAAAATATTTCTAAGTCCCAGAGTGTTCAAGAGTGTTCAAATATCGCAGACCCTAGCTTTAATTAGACTTTTTTTTTTTACATCTTTCAACTGATGGGTCAGCAGACACGCACAGTCGATGATCCATCCATCCGGCCGGTCAGTGGGCGCATGCAGCCGATGATCCGGTGATCCCTCTGAAGCTTAACTAGACTTTTTTTTACATCTTTCAACAGATGGGTCAGCAGATACGCACATCCAATGATCCATCCAGCCGGTCAGCGGACGTGCACGGCCGATGATCCGGTGATCCATCTGAAGCTTAACACAACTTTTTTATTTATTTTTTTACCTCTTTAGTTTCAACCGGCCGGTCAGCGGACGTGCTCGGCTGATGATCCGGTTGTCCATCAGAAGATTTACGCAACTTTTTTTTTATGTCTATCAACCGGCAGATCGGACTTGAGTGTGCACTTGACCTGACACACATCATCAGGTTTCACTGTGCTGGCTTTGTAGAGTGAGTTCTCCTGTTTTTAGCTTTTCTTTAATACTTTCCAGCTCCATTATGTCGTTTGTTGTGAGTCAATTGCAAATTCTCAGATGTGTGATAAGAGCAAAGGGTGGGTGGGGCCACATGCGCAAATAAACACATGCACAAATAAAACCAAAGCAAAAGCCCAAGCCGGACCTGACCCAGCCCACGCATCAAGCGAATCATTTTGACCCGACCAAGGTCGGGTTGGGTTGGGCACGGGCTCGGGCCAGAAATCACAACTCTACTCCACACTCATTGCTGGTTTAATTGATGAAAATTTTGACATTTGTGTTGAAAAGGTTTAGTTCAAGTTCAAGTTTAGTAACTATGGCAGCCATCTTGAATCTGCTTAACTGCAAAAGTTATCAAATTGTACAACTAGTGATTGATTTATGAAAGTTTTATTAAAGTTTTATTAAAATCTGTCCAATTGTTCATGAGATATTTAACTAACAAACAAAGTTGACTCCAAAATGTATCACCAAAGTTTTAAGCAAAGATGCTGAGTGATCTGTTAATGTGCTGAGGAAAACATTAAGCTGCTATTTCACACCAAACTTTAGCTCATTGTCTGTCAAAGTTGACAAAGTTATTGTAATTTTTGAGTTTCAAGAATAATTCATCAACTGGCTCATGAGATTTTTTTCTAAGAGTCAGACAAACTCACATACATGCACTGAATGAACTGAATGAGTTCTTTGCTCGGTTTGAGGCAAGTAACAGCACACCTGCACATAAACTCCCCCCCTCTCCTGATGGCCAGGTGCTGGCGCTGTCCTCAGACAGCGTAAGGCGATCATTCATCAAGATTAACGCCCGGAAGGCCTCTGGTCCTGACAACATACCTGGTCGTGTGCTGAAGGACTGTGCAGGGGAACTCGCAGCGGTCTTCACGGACATCTTTAACATCTCACTGAGCCAGGCCATCGTCCCCACCTGTTTCAAAGCCACCACCATCATCCCTGTCCCAAAGAAGGCAACGCCCTCCTGCCTCAATGACTATCGCCCAGTAGCACTCACCCCCATCCTGATGAAGTGCTTTGAACGGCTAGTCATGAAAAGCATCACATCTGTCCTCCCTGCCTCCCTGGATCCCTTCCAATTTGCATACCGACCTAATCGCTCAACCGACGATGCCATCTCCTCTGCCCTCCACACAGCTCTCACACATCTGGACACGAAGGACTCTTATGTTAGAATGCTGTTCATCGACTTCAGCTCGGCATTCAACACCATCATCCCCCAACAGCTCATCCTTAAACTGGACAGTCTGGGGCTGAACACCTCAATGTGTAACTGGCTGCTAGACTTCCTGACCGGGAGACCACAGACAGTACGGATCGGGAGTAACACATCTAGCACCATCACATTGAACACAGGGGCCCCACAAGGATGTGTGCTGAGCCCCCTTCTATTCACCCTGCTAACACACGACTGCACACCATCGTACAGCTCCAACCACTTCATCAAGTTTGCGGACGACACAACAGTGGTAGGTCTCATCAGCAACAACGATGAGACGGACTACAGGAACGAGGTGAGCCGCTTGGCCTTGTGGTGCGGACACAACAATCTCACTCTCAACGTGGAGAAGACAAAGGAGATTGTCGTGGACTTCAGGAAGAGGGATGCACAACATGCCCCTCTGACCATCAACAGCACCGCAGTGGAGAGAGTGGACAGCACCAAGTTCCTGGGAGTGCACGTCTCGAAGGACCTGTCCTGGAGCAGGAACACTGCAGCACTGGCCAAGAAGGCTCACCAGCGCCTCTACTTTCTCCGCAAGCTGAAAAGGGCTGGAGCTTCAACCCCCATCATGTGCACCTTCTACAGGGGTGCCATAGAAAGTGTCCTGACCAGCTGCATCACGGTGTGGTTTGGTGCATGTACTGCATCCTGCCGCAAGAGCCTCCAGCGCATCGTGAGAGCAGCTGAGAAGATCGTCGGCACCTCCTTGCCCTCACTGCAGGACTTACACAGCAAACGCCTCACTCGGAAAGCCCTCTGCATGGCAGGTGATCCCACACACCCACTACACAGCCGCTTTAGACTGCTGCCATCAGGGAGGAGACTGAGGAGTCTCCAGGCTCGAACCAGCAGACTGAGAGACAGCTCTGTCATCAGGCAGTCAGAATGCTAAACACTCTGCCTGCTCTGCCTCCCCTCCCATTTGAACTGCCTTAACACAAAAAACTTTCTCACACATTACCACTCAACACAAAGTTTTTAACACTGGACCCTGTGTCATCAAACGGGTTATTCACTAAACTCTCGGTCATGTGCTCATTCAGTTTGCACTACTTCTCATATTTGCACTAATGTTTGTATTACATTACTGCCTATAGTCATACTACTGTTTACATTCACTGTTTACATTTATTAATACGGTTTACATTTATTACTACTGTTTTACATTTATTACTACTGTTTACATTTACACTACTTTTATATCTACACTACTGCTGATACATATACAGTATTCTCTGACTAGCCTTATCTAAGGATGCCAAATGTGCCTTATGTGCCTTACTGCATATGCCACTTTGCCTCTATACCAACATCAACTACCTCATACATATACTGTGTACATTAACTCATATGCTGCTGTGCCACTCTTTGCAAATGTCAATGCTAGAACCTTCAGTTTATTTTATAGATATACTTTTTATACTTTTTATACTACTATGAAAAAACTCAGGACAGTATTACACTTTTATTATTTCATTTTATGCTTATGTTCATTGGGTGTTTGGTGTTTCAGTGTTGGTGTAAATTTTCATACTTTTATACTACTATGAAAAAACTCAGGACAGTGTTACACTTTTACTATTTTATGCTTATGTTTATTAAATGTTTTAGTGTTTAGTGTTTAGATGGTTACTGTTGCACCGAGGGACTGAGAGAAACGCAATTTCAATCCTGTGTATGTCCTGTACATATTGCAGTTCTGACAATAAAGTTGACTTTGACTTTGACAACATATCACATAGCCCACCTTGTATGACCACAGGGCATGAAGCATGGACATTTGATATTTGATTGTAAATTTTACAAAGATGTTTGAACAAAGAAAAAATATAACTTAATGTAAAATGTCCTTCCAGCACCCTTTTCCTCCCGAAAGTTGTGGCTCTGTGTTAACATCATTTTTCTTTACAACACTCTTTAACTTTTACAGAGGAGGCCAGACGGGTGACGTGAAAAGTTTTCAGTTTTTTACATCATGAATGGTTTTAACAGCTGGACTAATGTCTGACTGTGCTGCAAAGAAGCAAGTGTTTTCCTAAAGAAGACAGTCTGGATTGGATGAATTTGTTGCTCTAAAACAGTGGTCACCAACCTTTTTGAAACTGAGAGATACTTCATACGGAGTCATACAAAGGGCACCAGTTTAATAAACTCTTCGGAAATAACTAAGCGTAAATTGAATTTTTTTTATAATAAACATATTTTTAAGAACATATTTTTAAGATAAACTTTTTTAAATATATATAAATACAAAAAAGAATAACAACTGAATAAAATGAAATTTTAAATGCAGCTTAGTAGTGAGTTGTGCTATTTTTAGAACAGGTCCGCGGGCACCTCAAATGGTATGTTAGGTTGATTGGTAACTCTAAATTGACCCTGGGTGTGAGTGAAACAGGTCCCTCTTGTAAATGAGTCCCTGTGGCTCAACGAGGCTAGCCTGTATAAATAAAGGTTGAATTTGGGGGCGACCAGGTGCCCGCAGGCACCGTGTTGATGACCCCTGCTCTAAAACCTGCAGAAATCACCCACTGTGTCTTCACACGTACAAATTACTCGCATCATGAACACAAACGTGCTGTTTAGAAAAGTAACCTCGTAAAAAATGAATGGTCTTATTTGGAAAGTGACTGTTTCTCAACACATTAAAGTTTTATTGACTCAGTTTGTGCAAAAAAAAAAAAAAAACTTTTTTCACTAAAAATTACTTTTCATTTTGTTTCTGGCTCAGAGCGGAGATTTGTTTGTTTTTGTTGCCCTGCAGCACGAGGACCTGAAAATAAGAACCACTTTTAATCTTTGTTCTATTTATAAAAAGGTTTATTTGGATTCCTTGAGAATTTTATTGACAAATGTATTTTTTTTTTTTTACTTTTTTTCTCAATATTCCATCCATCCATCCATCCATCCATCCATCACAAACAATGATGAGTCCAGCTTCAGGCAGGAGGTGGAGCATCTGGAGAGCTGGTACAGGAAGCTTAACCTTCGCATCAATGTGAAAAAGACAAAGGAGATGGTTGTGGACTTCAGATGGAACAAACACACCTACACCCACAAACATAGGAGGATCTGCAGTGGAAGTGGTCTCCAGCTACAAGTACTTGGGTGTACACATGAATGACAAACTCAGCTGGAGCAACAACACCACCAGCCTGATCAAGAAAGGTCATCAGAGACTCTACTTCCTCAGACGGCTGAGACGAGCTGGACTGTGAAGCTCAGTCCTCACCTCTTCTACAGGTGTGCAGTGGAGAGCATCCTGTGCTCCAGCATCAACGTGTGGCATGGAGGCTGCACAGCTGCAGAAAGAAAAGCTCTGCAGAGAGTGGTGAAGGCTGCACAGAGGTCTGTTGGAGTCAGTCTCCCCACCATCACAGACATCTCCACCTCCAGATGCAGGAAAAGAGCCACTTGCATCATGAAGAACCACACTCACCCAGCACACACACTTTGTGCCCCACTCCACTCAGGAAGGAGGTTGAGGAGCATGCCACTTGATTGTTGATATGTGCTGCTGTCTATCCATGTTGCTGATCTAATGCTGCTGATTTATTTCATGCTGTTGTGTTTATTCATACTCATCTGCTCACACAGACACATGTTTGTGCTGCTGTTCGGCGTATTATTTTTGTACTATTAGTGCTTAGTGTATTCTTAGTTTAGTGTATTTCTAAACTCACAGTTCATATATTAGATTGTATTACTTTTTTCTTTACAATTTATACTTTTGTTGAATGTAACTGGGACCCTGTGTACACAGTTTTGTTCCACCACATGTACCACATGTAGTGCGAATGACAAATAAAGACACTTTGACTTATCTTTACCCTCTTCTTCCTTTTCAGGTCAGTGGGGTCACTCACTGGTGTCCATGTCCAGCAATCACTGTGCGAGAGGCGGGGGACACCTCGGACAGGTCTCCAGTCCATCACAGAGACAAATGAGACAAACAACCATTCACTCTCACTCACACCTAGGGACAATTTAGAGTCACCAATCAGCCTAACATGCATATTTTTGGTCTGTGGGAGGAAACCGGAGTACCCGGAGAAAACCCACACATGCACGTAAAAAACATGCAAACTCCACCCAGAAAGGTCCCGTGCCGGGATTTGAACCAGTGACCTTCTTGCTGAGAGGGAACATCCATACCAACTGAGCCACCTTAACCCCATTTTTTCCCTCAATATTGTTTTTTTTTTTTTAAATAAAGTTTTAAAATTGAAGTTCTGACATTTTTAAGAAGCATCAACCCATCCCACATCTTTTCATTGTACACTTTGTTGAACAGTATTTTGCTAACATAAAAAGCTAAATATGCTCATATTTGAATAAATTACTTCCAGTATACTAAGTGCAGCTTTGTTTGCATTTCAAACAGTGCTCGTTTGTTGTTTTAGTTTATTTTATTTTGTGGAAAATATTCTTTATTTACTTTTCTTGCACCCCTCTAGGGCTCACATTTTCTGGCACAAGTTAGCCTTCTTAAGCTTTATAATGTAACTTGTTTTTCTTTTGTTTTCATTTCATTTATTTTCTTTACTTTTCATTTTATACGTTTTTATATGATTATTTATTGTTGTCTGTACCTTTGTTTAAAACAGGTCTATCTTGTAAATGAGTCCTTGTGACTCAATGTGACCAACCTGCGTAAATAACTAAAGGTTGAATGAATAGATGTATGTTTTTACACAC
>JBBPBX010085636.1:0-15053 GCA_038048925.1 Garcialebias charrua | reverse complement strand
TGCAAAGCGATGCAAAACTGTTTTGTATGTGACACAAATGTATTAAATATCCCTTCTTCATCCCTGCTCTGGACTTTTCTTTTGTTTTTTTGCCAAAAGTCAAGTGATCGCTTCTTCCTCCAGACCTCCACTGACAGAAATGAGGAAGTCACGAGCGAATTAAATCATGTCCAACGTGGCTGCGTGAAGCTCTGCAGATTTCAGGGTGTTTTTGTTTTGCTGGACCAGTGCTCCATGTTTTTATTTTATTTTTTAGAACGTTTTATTAACATATAATCACAGAACTTTGCAGCGGCTGAGACGGGACATGTGGGGGCAGAGCATTCCAGGCTGCAGCGCGAGCGAGGTGGAGCTGAGTCATATATGGCTCTGAGTGAGGAGGGACCAGAAACGTGTCTCTGTTCAAAATATTTCTAAGTGCCAGCGTGTTCAAAAACTACATATTGCAGCTTTAAGCCAAAACATAGTACAGTACTAGTTTAAAGAGTAGGTCTACTTTAATTTATGGAATAGGTCTATGGAATGGTTTAGAAAACAATATCAAAGTTGCAAAAACAATGACTTTGTTTAAAAAATGAATAAATTTAGGTTTCTGGAAAAATATGTATAAATTGGTTTGTTTCAAATTTTATGAATGGTAAAATATGATGAGTAATTTATTGTGTATTTTTTTTGTTTGGATTGTTGTCGTTTGAATTGATTGTTTGAATTAATTTTGTTAAAAATGGGGCAGACATAAGATTTTATCTTCTTCTGCTTCCTTTCATTTCATGTAATGTTTGAAATTTTATTTACGTGGAATTGTAAATAGTTTTTTTTGTGTTCTTTTAAATTTTAAATGAATAAAGAATCTAAACTAAACTAAAAAGAAGTACAGTATACCTAAAAGATGAACTATTACCAGAACATTTTCTTTTCTCTTTCAGGGGAAAAAAAAAATTGTTTTGAATAAATCTCTGTTTTATGTGGGCTTGCCTAAATTATCATCCAATTTCCAGGGGTGTACAAACATTTGAAATGTGTAAATACACTTCCAACAAGTTCAATCAGAGCACGGCTGTTTGTGAATGATAAGTTGCATGATCTGTGATATCGCTGTCTATAAGACTTGTTGTGCTGACCTGTATTTAGTGATGTGGAATTAGAAACAGAAGGCTGCTGCACTGTAGGACTCCAGCTCTGCTTTGTCCACGGTAACCATCATAAACAAGAGTATTTTCATGGAGTATTTGTTGTAAAAGTGGAAAGATTAGCAGTTTTTGAGTTCATAGGACTCAACTTTTATATCAAAAAGTTCAAGAAAACCCAATTAGCAATTGAAGATGAAAAATACAGTCAGACTACTGAAACCAATGTATTTTGCTAGAATTTGATCAAACTCTCCCTCTAAAATTAAATTAGGTTTAGACTTTCCATATAGATCAAGTTTATTATTGAATGTAGTCCGTCTGACTGAAGGTTCAAGGTTCTTTGTCATTCGCACCACATGTGGTACATGTGGTGGAACGAAACATGTGGCCCCAGTTACATCCAACAAAAGTATTACAATGTAAAAGAAAATAAGATCTAGACATGAACTAAGAAAAACATAAACTAAAAACACACTAAGCACTAGTAGCATAAAAAACAATACGCCGAACAGCAGCACGAACATGAGTCTGTGAGCAGGAATGAACATGATGTGATTTTTCACAGTGATTATTCTGGTTAGATATTCATGAGTCTAACAGCCTCAGGATAGAAGCTGTTCCTCAGTCTAGTGGTTCTACATTTAATGCTGCTCAACCTCTTTCCTGAAGGGAGTAGGGCAAAGAGTGTGTGTGCTGGGTGAGTGGGGTCCTTCATGATGCAGGTGGCCCTCTTCCTGCATCTGGAGGTGTAGATGTCTGTGATGGTGTGGAGGCTGACTCCAACAGACTTCTGTGCAGCCTTCACCACTCTCTGCAGCTTTTCTTTCTGCAGCTGATAACCATGATATCATTGCTAATGTATTTTTAAAAGGTCAATTCACCCTAATGTTATGAATAATTAGTTTTGCTTTTATTAGATATAACAAATGAAGGAAGTAGCAAATTTGCACAAGTCCTAAGATCAACTCCAGTGTACAGAGGGCAACAAACATTAGCCCCGATGTCTTTTGAGATAATTCACTCCGAGTGCGATGACTGTAGGGGAAACAAAGTCAAAGTCAACTTTATTGTCAGATCTGCAATATGTACTGTACAGGACATACACAGGACCGAAATTGCGTTTCTCTCAGTCCCTCGGTGCAACAGTAAACATCTAAACATTGAAACACTGAAACATATAATAATAGACATAAGCATAAAATAGTAAAACTAACATTGTCCTGTTTTTTTTTTTTTTTTTTTTCACAGAACAGAGTGGGAGCATTAGAAGATCCTAGATAGACTCTCTCCTACATTGTGCATATTAATTCTTCTAATGCAGCGACACTCAGCTCGTCACACCTTGACACTGCATAATTATGTCATCTCTAAGGAATGAGCTCTTTAAAGGGCAGACATGTAGCGTGGCAGACTGCCTCCGTCGATGGGGATGTTGGAAAATGTCAATACACGTCTAAAGAAAGCTTTACTTTTAGCAGATTGAAACCTTTAGGCTGAAGAGTGGAAACGACGTGTTGGATCTAAAAAAGACACAGGAACAACACCTGCGAAAGCATCTTTATAAAGTTGCAAAGAAATCCACGGAGGAACCTTTTCACAGCTTTGAAGCAGCCAATTCTGTCAGTATTATCCTGAGTGACAAGAGCGTCAATCAAACACCCAGATCCTCTCACCCATGGCCTCCCGCCATCAATCAATCCGTCCCGACAGCCCTACCTCTATCTCTTTCTGTGAGTAAATAAACAAGAGCAAGAAGAGGAGAGAAGTGAATCAAAATAGGGCCTTGTACACACGTAGCCTGGTGTTTGAAAAACGAATATCTGCGCAAAAAAAATCTCTACATACATGTTCGGATATAGAAAATGATCGTCTACATGTACCCGTTTATTTTCAACACAGAGCGTTGTAAAGAATATGCCCAACCCATAGGTGGCAGTGTAGTGCAAAGGTGAAACGTATATTAGCCAATCACAACCCTTAGCAACCACAACTTCCTGTTATTATTGAATCATGGCGCCTGGAGGTTTGTTTGTGTGGACAGGCCGTGAGGTTGAACTACTATCAAATACTGTGTTGGGGTACAAAGTTAATAAAACGCAGGAAAATGTCGACTGGGAATCATGTCAGAGCAGGTATGTTGACATTTTAGCGCTTTTTTTAGAGCATTATGTGACGTCAGCGCAGAAATACGCAAATCTCCGGTTCTGAAAGTCCACACGCAAACCCGAAAGAGGAGAATTCTCAAATCTCCACTTTGGTCGGAGTTTTTGTTATTATTCGTTAGTTACCGGTACATCAAACGGAGCTCACATGTGGATGAAAGGCCAAACCGCATGATAAACTATTCGGTTTTACTGATATCCGGCTACGTGTGTACAGGGCCTAGGACACTCAAAGTTTGAGACATGCAGAACAAGTCAGGTTAGAGGAGGAAACGGAAAAGTGAAGCAGTGTTTTAGAAAAAAGAAAAAAAAACGGACAAGGAGGGAAAAACAGGAACCAAGGTCACAATGGGCTGAGCTGATGAAGGGAGAGACAGAAGGAGTCATCTCCAAGGAATGAAAAGGAGGAGGAGACAAATTAGAGAGAACAGAATGGCACAGGGACAACAGCCAAATGAGCGGGCAGACAAAAAGGGAGACATGTACAAAAATTCTGGGAGAGATAATGGAGAGGGGAAAAAAAACATCTGCTGAGCCCATCAATAATCCATGCCAGTTAAAGCAATTTTGTGTTAAAAAGTAAAGAATGCAATATAGAGTGAAACGGTGAAGCAAAAAGGGAAAAGAAGAAGCGAACGAACAGGAAAGTTGGGGAGGTGGAGCCGCAGGGAGTTCTATTTAAAACCAGAACAATTGTGTTAGTTTACATTAGCTGAGGAACTACATCCTTTCCTCACCTCTCCACCCCCCACCTTATCTTCCCGAGGCTGCATCTATTTAAATGTGTATTTAAACGGCGAGTGCCACAGCTCTAATCACGACTGGCATCACAGCACATTCTCTCTGCGCCCCCCTTCCTCCCCTCCAGCAATCAGACTTCTTCTGCAACTCGGCGCTCAAACACACTCATGTGAGCACCCTGCATGACTCTGCCGTGCTCGAGAAAAATTCATGAATCACTGGTGCACAAATCAGCCACAAATCAGCCACAAGGTTCTTGCAAGGGAAGGAAAAAAATGGAAAGGAGGGTAAAGGACAGTGGGTAAAGTGTTTCTAATAAAAAGGTTTAAGGGGAAATAAAAGGACATTGAGGAAATGACTCTATGCAACCTGAAGGTGCAAGCACACACCCAGGGGGTGTTGGTGACAAGTCACAACTCAAGATATTTTCTCCAAGCTTTCTTTCCTGAAGACACGAAGCTAAAACAGCAGGCAGCAAAGTAACAAGCCAGTGCATGATTCATGCAGTGTTAACATGTGTATGCACATAGTAAATGTTCATTCTGCACACAAAAAATATCTTAGCTCTGTGTATAAAGAACACACAAAGCCCCTCCATCAGGTTCAATTTCAGGAGAAACTGCCCAATCATCTCCAGTTACAGAGCCACTTCTCCTCTGGGGTCATTCCTCAAAGACTGCTCTGTCCACTGATACAGGTGTGGAAGGAGGACGGAAAGGGAACGGAGGACAATAGATGTCCTTTTTCAGTGGCCTCCCACAATTCACCTGGATTAGAGGGAATAGGAGGCAGAAGAGTTTGGAGGGTTGAGGAGAGAGGAGGGTCTCTGAGCTCGACTGAGAACAATGATGTTTCTGTTTTCTGGAACAGTAAGTCCATCATTATGTCCAGCAGCAGCCGACACCCTGGACTGAAAACAACATAAGGTTACTGCTTTTCAAAAATCCACTCGTTTTACTCCCATGTACGAATGCTTGATAAGCTGTTGTTATAGAGTCTTAAATTAAATATACTGTACAGTACAGTAGTCCCTCGTTTATCGCGGGGGATCCGTACCCTGAAGACCCGCAATAAGTGAAAAACTGTGAAGTAGGAATAGTAGCACGAGTAGCAAGTAGTCATTTATTTTATTGTTTATTTAAATTTAAAGTAAAAAGGTGTTTAAAACCCTTCCCACACTCTTGCCATATTGTAAATTATGTTTCTAAAGTCTACACGCTCTAAAAGAGCACAGAACGTCATGATTTCAGCTATAGGGGTGCGAATCTCTCAGTGTTAGGAGAATCGATTCGATTCCAATTTTTGGTGTCACGATTCGATTCAAAATCGATTTTTCGATTCAGAAACGATTTTTCTATTATTAAAATTGTCATAAATTTAGTTTCAGTTTTGTAACTTGACAAGCTGAAAAGAATAAACAACAATGTAAACAAATGGAACATTTATTTAAAACAATAATTTTAGGTTCCTTATTGTATCAAATTTTTTGCATCGTTTGATATTTATACCAAAAATAGGAACAAATAATACAGGAATGCATTAAATTCTGTAACTTAAATAACCAGTATTAGGTTAGCTTTTTGCTCTGTTACTTATAGAAGATTATTGTTTGAATTGATTGTTTGAACTTGTTTTGTTTTTGAAAAAAGGGGCAGATAAAATAAGATTTCTTCTTCTTTCTGCCACCTTTCATTTTATGTATTCTTTCATATACTATGAGATATGGTTTTATTTTCTTTATCTTTTGGGTTTTAATGTAAAAAAAAAAAAAAAGATTTTGGGGCTTTTAGAATCGATTCTGAATCGCCAGGACTAAGAATCTAGATATTATTTTTTTTAATCGATTTTTTTTCCTGCACCCCTAATTTCAACTCCCTCACTCATCTGCTCTTTGCCACCTGCAAGCGTTCTTTACCAACCCCACTTCGCCACTCTGCACACTGATCAGCTGTTCAGCTGCAGCTTGAAGTTTATCCTGCTGCAGTATGGGCTGCACAAAGTTACAGAAAGAAGCTTTTTCTGCAACTCAAGGCTGCACAAATGTGCAGCAGCTGCAAAATAATTTTAAATAAAAACGTCATGCCTATCGTGCGGCTCATCCATCAATCAGCCAATTGTGTGTCATGTCCAATTTTACTTTGAAAATCCTTGATAGAGCAAGTCTGTCCAATCTTACTTTGAAAATCCTTGATAGAGCAACTCTGTGATGAACAAAGTAGCGAGGGACTAAATACATTCTCGTCTGGAGCTTTATTTTATTTATTTTTTTACATGATTAATGTTTGCTGCTATTAATACCCTAATAAAACATTTTAAAAAAGTTCTAAACTGACTTCTCAAACATTTATTGTGCATGAGTGTCACGGCAAAAAGCATCATTAAGAAAAATATTTAGCAATTTTTACAATTAGTTATGCAGTAGCTCCCCAATTTTTAAATATATTGTGACAAAATAATAGAGACAGGCCAGATGGTTTTCTCAACAACAACAACAAAAAACTAGAACTGTTCATACATTTATTTTATTGTACTTTAATCCATCATGTGTATTGTGACAAGTTTAAATAGAAAACCAAAATCAGATGCATAAATTAAGACACTTCTGTCCATCTGTTATGAATACTGGATATAATGAATATAACTGGGTTTCTTTTTCAGAAACAGATCATGTCTAACACTGAATGCTAGGAAACGCCTTGTATCTGTGACTTTTCTTCCCTCCATTCGATTACGGTGACATTATCTACATGAATGCTCCTACAAGCACCCTGCGGATGTTGGATGCTGTCTATCATGGTGCACTAAGATTCATAACTGGCTGTGATTATCATACCCACCACTGCACCCTGTATTCACTGGTTAACTGGACATCGTTAACTTCACGCAGACTCTTCTACTGTTACATTTTCAAGGGCCTTCTCCTACTCTGCTCCTGCTTCCTGGAATATCTTACAAAAAGATCTGAAACTTGACTTCTCTACATGGTTTTAAGAATCTGTTGGAATCCTGGCAAAAACCAATGCATACATGTTCCCGTTTTTGATTTTCTACATTTTGTCTTGTAATCCGTCTGTTTTGCTACCTTGACATCTTTGTTTTAACTTGTTAAAAAAAATCTGTATGCCTCTCTTACATTTGTCTATTGTTGATTGTCCAAGGAAAATCTACTGTTGCTGTTGTCATCATTCTTTGTTTGTAGCCAGGTCTCTCTTGTAAATGAGTCCTCGAGGCTCAATGGAATTAACCTGCCTAAATAAAGGTTGAATGAATGAAAATTACACATTTTGGAGAACACACAAATTACAACTAAATATTTTTTTAAAATTTACAGTTTATTTAGGGGAAAAAAATGGCAACCAAGCATGTAAGCCAAAAAAAGTAAAATGAAGTAAACCAAGTAAAATGAAACAGTATTTGGGGGAAACAAGAAACCGAACCAACTGGTTTGACATTTGCCCTGTTGCCACAAAATAAGGAACTAATTTGTTTGCTCATTTGAATCAGGACCACACAGCAGAGTTCTGCAAGACCTTCTAGTTAAGGGCGAGATACACTCGAGCGTTCTCACGATACGCCTATACGCAGCGTACGTACGCCAAGGCAAAAGCGTAGCCCCTCAGGGCACGTACGCGCAAAGCTTTTTTTTTACGTCCGCGTGCGCGATGCGCGGTGTCTGACCATAAACTTCCCCGGCGCCGGACTGTTTTGTATGTTACACAAATGAAATAAATTCCCCTTCTTTATCGCTGATCGGGCCTTTTCTTTTGTTTTTTTGCCTAAAGTCAAGTAATCACTTCTTCCTCCGTTCACTCCATGAATGAAATGAATGAATTCAGGTCCTACCTGGGTGCGCGATGTTTTAAATATCCCTGGTGGGCTGTGTGCTGCAGGAAAAGCACTCCCTGTTATTATTTTTATTTCTGAGAGAACTTTTTATAACATATATAGTAGAAACACCGCATGAACACCGCCGCGGTCTTCAGCGAGCTACATGAGCTGGCTGTCAATCATTTCAGTAGGCGTGTCAGCAAGTGACCAATCAGCGAGCTCAGTTGAGTCCCCTCCGTGCGCAGCTGCTCATATTACAACAAGGAGAACGCGAGCGTTTGAAAGCTGATAGTTTCTGAAGTATAGCAGCAAAACACATGCGCACAAAATGCACGCGTAGAGTGGCGTACCTGAGGACGCTCAGGTGTATTTCAGGCTTTAGGCGTTCTTGTTGAAGAAAATTTGTCCAACCTTTTGTTTTACCTCAATGTTGCCTTTTGCGGTTACACCACAAACGGGTGACTGGGAAGTCAGCTTAAGTTTTGATTTAATCCGAAATCCTTAAAAAGAAAATTATAAACTTCGACTGAAAATTGGCAGATTACGATATTTAAAAATCAAATCTGTAAGCAAATACTGTCCTTGTGTGTATGAAGGTTGGGTTATTTTCTAGCTTATCTTGTAAGGTTGGGGGGGGGGTTAAAATCTATTTTCAGGTACTACTATACAGATACATTTTACAGGCTAGTCTGATTGAGCCACAAGGACTCATTTACAAGACAGACCTGTTCCAAACAGAACATATAAAAGGTCAGACAACAATATTAATAAACTACAGTAAAAATGCAGTTAAAATAAAAGTAGTGTTAAAAAACAAATCATGCTGCTGTAAAACAAGGTAAAATATTAAAAACAGTCAGATATTTGCTTTGATGTTTCTATTGACATTATCAAATGTTTAAAAACCCCTAAAAAATTAAGGTGGAGATCTTGAGTTCCTGTTGCAAGGGGTTCCAGGTTGCAGGAACCGAGTAGTAAAATTATTTTTTGCCAAGTTCAGTCCACACTGAGCCAGGGAACGATGCAGGTAATGATGGCCTGATAGTGCACGCTGTAACTGCACTGACAACATGACATGCGGGAGGAGATGTAAGAAGGTAGCAGACCAAGGAATGATTTATAGATGAAAATTAACCAGTGCGAGAGCCTACGTTTAGATAATGACCAAGGAGTACAAAGTACAGTGATGGGTATGGTCGTTACAACCAGTTATGAACCTTAGCGTGGCATGTAAACAGCATCCAACATCTGCAAGGAGCTGGCAGGGTCACTCGTGTAAATAATGTCACCATAGTCAACAGATGGTAGGAAAATAGCGACAAGGCGTTTCCCAAGCAAGATCTATTTCTGAAAAAAGAAACCCAGTTTTAATTTCAGTTTCTTTATCAAGTTTTCGACATGTTTAAAAGAGAGGTGTGCATCAACCAAAATTCCTAGGAGGAAGAGTTGCTGGCACCAGTTAATGAAACTCAAGGAAAAAAAACATTAGATGGACATTTATAACTGAATGAAATTTGGAGTAAACCCCATCAAAAATGACTGCCACAGCCAAATTTCTTTCAAAAAACAAAAGAAAGGTACAACTCTGTCCATTTTATTGATACTGGCCTATAGTTTGTTGTGGTAGTAGCAGAGTCATTCTTATGGCATAAACTGTGTATGAAAACTAAAGATAGCAGGAAACTGCTCAACATTTCAACAAAACAAAACAAACGTCCAGAGGACCTGACAACTTTGTTGTAGCCTGATAACTTTACTCTTAACAATAGTGTGTGCTCAACAGTGACTTTCTTATAAAATGCAAGGCTTTAACAGAATTAAACTACTTGTTTATTTTTAATTGGTAAAAGAGAATTTAATTTATTTCCTTGTGGTGTGACACTTTGCTAAACTGCTTGTATGAATAGACAAAAACACACCAAATGCTTTTAAATCAAAAGCTCTTTTCTTTTATACAGTATACTGCCGTCTTGTGCGACACACAGTACTGTATGAGCACGCGGTCGTAAAAGTTGAGCTTAGCGGGCGTCCGCTTCGACTTTAGAGACCCCAGTATAGTCCCACGGACCTCCGCAGGGCATGTCCGTGCAAAGCTAATTTTTTATGGCCGTGTACGCGTACTCTGTGTTGCACACTAAACTGCCTGGCGACGGACTGTTTTGTATGCAACACTAATGTGTTACATTCCCTTTCTACATCCCTGATCTGGCCTTTTCTTTTTTTGCCAAAAGTCAAGCAATCTCTTCCTCCTCCGTTGACGCCATGACTGAAATGGTGAGAATTTTAAGAATTTGTCACAAGAGAATTAAATTCAGGTCCAGTGTGGCTGCAGGGGGGTCTGGTAACTTCCTGGTGGACTGGTCTGATGTGAGGGCTGCAGGGTCAGCGCTCCATGTTGTTGTTTAAGAACTTTTTATTCACAACATATAAACTGTCAATCAATCCAGTAGGCGTGTCAGCAAATGACCATTCGGCGACCTCTATTTGTCCCGAAGGTAAACGCCCCTCGTCTGTGGAGCTGCTCTGCAGCCGCTCAGGGTGGACACTCGAGCATGAAGTCTCGACCCTCTGTGGACAGTGCGCACAGTTTCCGCACGGCTGACAGGACGTGGGAGTATACTGAGAGCATTACTCTACAAAAATACTGACCAACCAACAGTGCTTCAACATAGAAATCTCAGGTCATTCTGATATTTTAACTTTAACACATTATGGCTGCATTTGGTTGATTAACGACCAGAATGAGAGTTTTAGTTATAGCCCAGTCTCTCAAATTTGTCTCACCCTTAAACCAGACAAGTTCATTAATCAGGAGCGGTTGTGTCGACCTGGCCTGCAATCGTTGAAAATCTACTGAACATCTGAAATACAACTCAACATCCAAGCAAATGTTGAAGGTTTGCACTTTGATATTCAACTAATGTTAAGATTTATAGGATCATTTCTGCTATTTTTCAATTTTTAAAGCACCTTTTGACTACACGTGCTTAAACAACCAGCAAAGGCCCAGTGAACTACTGTACCAGGATTCTCAGCAGCTAACAAACTGTAAAAATGGCTCCAAACTTGACAAAAGCCATGGAAGAACTAAACTACCGTAATCTTCACAGGGACACACAAAAAATGTATTTCTAGGGTGTCCACTTGGTTTGTTTGAGTTTTCTTTACAGTCACAATTTGTACCATTTGACAGATCTTCACTTTGACTAGATTAAAAGAGTAAAAACTAAAGCTGGTGAGTAGTTCCAAGCAATCAAATTAAATAGTTTCAAGCTCTGCTATATTTCAGTAACAGCAAAAATGGAAGGAGAAAGCCATAACAAGGAAAAAACTAAAAACACTAGACTACCATCGCCTTTTAGCAGCCGAGAATAGAAACTTCATAAGTTCCCAACATCCGAGGAAAATTACTTCTTAGATGTGTCACCAGAAATACTTCTGAGAAGTGTCACAAGATGACTTTACCTCTGCTGGTTTCCAACAACAGGTTGTTTTTGTGACACGAAACAAAGTGCAACAAGTTTACAAGTTACTTTTGTTTTCTTTTTGACAAAGAAGGCCGTAAAATCAGAAAAACAATCCAGGCAATGTTTTATTATACACACATGACAGTTTCTAGTCAAACTAAATGTTAAAATAAAGTCCTAGCATTCTTTGAATTAATCCATATTGCTTGCAGGCTACCATGCATAAAGTTTTAAACCAAGATCATCTCTCTATGTTAGTAAATAAAACAAACTTTAGTCATATGGTGAAAATAAAGGTTGAACGCTACAACATGTGATTTCACAAGGTCCTGTATGGTTGCACTTAGTATATGTGTTGGGGATGACTCAACTACTACCACATCAAATTTGAGCCCAGTATCTGTAAAAATAATTTGTATACCGTAGTTATTTTTGCATTTGCTGAAGTTATTTAGATGAAGTGATCATCTTAAAATCTGGTTTTATTTAAAAAGTTAAATCAGTTGTGGATGTAGATCACATGATTGCTTTGAGATTCTTTAAAATTTAGTCCATGAGGTATTTTGAAATCAGAAACAAACACGATCAAACACTTTTGTTGTAGCAGGCAAAAAAAAAAAACGAGATGCAGTTGAAATTTACTTGCTGACATATCAGACAAATTAAATATACAGACATTTTGATGAATGGTAGTTTGTATTTAAAGTACAACATGAAATGTAAACAAAAAAGTATTGTACATTTATGTTTCAGAAGCAAAATTAGAAAGAAATGTATTTTTTAAACATCAATTTAATCAGAGTTGGCGAATAACAACCATGCACTTAAGGCTTCACAAAGCCGTTTTTTGTTACAGTATTTATCCGTATTGTGTTTCACACTGGAGTTTAAGTTTTCAAACCTAATCTTATTTTATCTTCAAAGTGAAATTCCTGTTATATGAGCCAAACTATCAGCTCTGTGCCTGCAGAGGAAGAGCGCAGGCAGGGGTGGACATCGTCAGACTGATCTCAACGCTGTGCGACAGCTGGCTTTGCCAAAAATAAATAAATCTCACATCTGCTTTTGTTTTTCCTCTTTTATCCACTTTTTCTTCTCACCAAGCCACCTGATTTTGTGCTTTCACTTCCCCGTTTTCTTGATTTTCAAATGACTCAACAATAAAATTTGCCTAATACAGTATTAGGGATGCGTGATATTGGATTTTTGGACGATATCCGATTTGCCGATATGTGAATACTTGTTTGGCCAGTAACCGATACCAATATTTTTCCTAGACCTACTTACAGAAACTTATAGCTTTCTTTGCAGTGGAATTAAAATACTGCATTATTCTGCATGGTCTTTGTCAGTTTGGCCTGCTTCCAAATGCCGATGTAAAAAAGGGGGTTGAAAATGATGTAACACTTCCAACTGGATTATGTTTAATATCAAATTTATTCACGACACTCTCCAACAATGACAACACTCGAACAGTGCAAATTTGTAAATTTTCACAAATCTAAACTCAACGGCGCATGTGACAATGTTGTGCTGGTGCTGCAGGCATCCTTGTCACTAAGTTGTCATACAAAAACAGCGCCTTTTATATCGGTGAGTTATTTTGAAGGAATGGCCGATGTCCGATATTGAACTTTATCGCCGATATCGGCCGATACTGATACCATGCCAATAATATTGTGAATTCCTACCCAATATCCTTAAGGACAGCTTCCAAACATTTAGTGGTTGTGTTTGTGTGAGAGAAATGAACTCTGTCGCCTGAACTGACAAAAGGAGCTAAGGAGAGGCAGAAAGGAGGGGAGTTGGGTGAGAAACGGTAAAAGCGTCACAACAACTTAACCTTTAAAAACAGGGTGAAGCAGCAGAGTGTTTTCAGACATCAGGGGGGAAAATACAGGTGTGCAAGAAACAGACTGACTGATGAGAAGACAAGAAAAAGAAACAAAAACCCTTGTTAGGATGGTATAAAGTATATAAAATTAAAAGTAGTGTAAATGTAAACAGTAGTAATAAATGTAAAGCAGTATTATACTGCTTTACATTTATTACTACTGTTTACATTTACACTACTTTTATCTACACTACTGCTGATACATATACAGTATTCTCTGACTAGCCTTATCTAAGGATGCCAAATGTGCCTTATGTGCCTCACTGCATATGCCACTTTGCCTCTATACCAACATCAACTACCTCATACATATACTGTGTACATTAACTTATATGCTGCTGTGCCACTCTTTGCAAATGTCAATGCTAGAACCTTCAGTTTATTTTATAGATATACTTTTTATACTTTTTATACTACTATGCAAAAACTCAGGACAGTATTACACTTTTATTATTTCATTTTATGCTTATGTTCATTGGGTGTTTGGTGTTTCAGTGTTGGTGTAAATTTTCATACTTTTATACTATTATGAAAAACTCAGGACAGTGTTACACTTTTACTATTTTATGCTTATGTTTATTAAATGTTTTAGTGTTTAGTGTTTAGATGGTTACTGTTGCACCGAGGGACTGAGAGAAACGCAATTTCGGTCCTGTGTATGTCCTGTACATATTGCAGTTCTGACAATAAAGTTGACTTTGACTTTGACTATAAAATGCCTGTAGGGAGGGTGGGGGCTATTAAGGAGGCATTATCAGCAGAAAGACAGGGAGCAAATGAGAGTAGGTGAGCAAAAGTAGCAAAGGCAGTTAAGACAGGTTTAAAGAGAAACTTTGGGACTGATATAGGTGAAAGAGACAACTGGGTGATTGGATAGTGAAACAAGGTGGAAAGCTCCAAAAGGAAAGGAGAGGGGAAATTGAGTACCCAAAAAATAAAAAGGCAAGAAGAAAGTTACAGACAATCCAATTACAAAGACAGAAACAACGGATTGATGACTGAGAAACAAAGAGAAGGAGAGCTACAGTAAGACGCAGCAGTTTACCGAGCAGATGGATCAATTATGCAGACCAAATTACAGAGAGGAAGAAGTTGGGAGCATTACGAGGGGGAGTAAACAGGCAAAGACGGAGAAGTAAGGAAAGAATAAATTAAGATGGAAGAGTAGAGGCAAAGACACAAATGTGACAGAGGGGAGAGTGGCAGAAGGAAACAAGTGGCCCATTAGTGAGCAGGCAATCAGTGGAGCAAATGAGACAAATCACTTCAACGAAGGAGGACCTGCTCTCCCTGAAGAGCCACGTACAAACAAACCCTGGCGCATCATGTTGACAAAACACCAGGCTGATAACTGAATAAGCCCGCTGCCTCCGTTTGACCTTAATGTGATGTCAGGGATTTAAATGCTCCTGCCATTTAAAGGCTTTGGGGACAAATGATGCTGCTACTTGTTTATCCGCTTCACAGCAAATTTCTGAACCAACAAGTTATACCAGCGGTGAGATGGAAATGTAGAAAACACTGCTCATCTTGTGCAACAAGAAACACTCCCCACATGCCTTTGTAAAAACACAACCTGTTGTGCAATCACTTTTCTCCTCATCTTAAATGTATGAGATTTACCCAGAACAGTGTGTAATTTTTACCCCGTTGCTGCTCAGCTAAGAGTCCAAGGATCACGGGGAAAGCTAACCAAATTGAAAACGGTCGATGTGCACGAGGTTTTAGAGTCACATCGCTCTCTATCCAGCTCCCAGAGCCCTGACAAGACCTGTCACAGCAAATTCAATTTCCTCCCACAGCCTACCTGTCCACCAGCACAGATAAGTGT
>JBBPBX010085635.1:0-15053 GCA_038048925.1 Garcialebias charrua | reverse complement strand
AGTCATGTCAGACACAATGATAGGTTATTCTTACATACTCATACATACTCACAATATTTTTCCATCGAAGTAGAATTCAAACAAAAACACTTTCTGTGATTCATCGTAAACATGATGCTTCCTCTCACATCCTCCTTGGTGATCAGTTCACCTCGATATTCCAAAAGAATGTCATCTTTTGCAAAGGATTTTTTTGCAGAGATTCCATGACCTAGTTATATAAAAATCACATCAGTCCATCACAGGGACACATTTACAAGTCTCCAGTCCATCACAAGGACACATTTACAAGTCTCCAGTCCATCACAGGGACACCTGTTCGGCCATAAGTCAGCCATTTTGGGTCAAAGGGTAATTTTTGGCTGTTTTTCACTTTTCATTGATGGTGAATTTTAATGCACTCCTCCTAGGGATTTTGAGCGACTGACTTCAACCTTGGTTAATATGCACTTAAGATGTGGGTGAGTGAAAATTCATCAAAAACTTGTATTTTCATATATGCTGAAGGGACGTGGCCTTGCCTCAACGTTTGGCTTCTCGCCATACATTTTAAAACGCTATAACTTTCACAATGAAAAACAGAATTGCACCAAACTTGGCATGAGTGATCCATGTCAGATGCCCAACAATTCTCTGTGGTCATGTTGTGCTGTCACTGAAACCCCGCTCCCTCAGAACAGGAAGTCACTTTTTTCTTGGAAGGCTCCCTTTCTGACAGCCTTGAACTAATCAGGATGATCCTACGTTAGAAGACGTAAAACAAGTTGGTTTGGACCAACGATCCAAGCGGGACGGTGCTCGTTAACAGCGGAATCGAAATAAAGGATCGTGCAGAGATTTTTTTCTTCAAAACATACATTTTCCTGGATAAGTTGAAGGTAACGCTCCCATTATGCCGATTCGCCATGCAACAGCGACTCCAACTCAGGAGAAGGCACCCTCCGCGGCTGCAGAGAACGATCCAGAAGCCTCAGATGAGGAGTCGCCCTCTGCTGATTAAGATCAGGCAGCATCTTCAGCTGCAAGAGGCGAAGATGAGGAGGGGGAGAATTCAGGTGACGCGAATACGGACAAGAATGAAGACACTACTGAAGAGGGAGTGGAGGGAGAAAAAAAAAGATGAGAAAGATGTGAAATGCCCGGACTGCGAGGCTGGCCAGTGCTCAACACACTGCTTTGTTCTCCTTCTAAGGATGAAGGATGGCTACAAGTATGGGAAATCCAAAAGCAAGAAGGTGAAACGGACAATTCCTGCATGGGCTAGTGCCACTGCCAGCAAACGCATTCCTGTTACCAACTATGCAGGCACGCAGTGCAAAGTGGATACTGTAGTATCATTATCGAAGCTATAATTTACTCTCAGGACAAGGTAGGGATTTCATTCCAGTCACTCATGAAATAACTTCATTATTGATTTTATTAATAGTGTTATTATTTATCTCTAAATAAAAAAAGTGGTCCTCCTTTATTTATATCGTCTGCAGAGACTCGAAGAAACACACCGACCACAGGTTCAGACCCATCGATGAAGCTGCAGCGGAACTCAGAGAGGATCTGCTGAGATCCATGAAACCACTGAAGGAGAAGCAGGAGGTCAAGAAGAAAGTTCAGTCTGAGTTTGATCAGACAGCAGAACATGTGAAGGTCCAGGCTCGACTCACAAAGACGCAGATTAAGAAGCAGTTTAAGAAGCTTCACCAGTTTCTAACAGAGGAAGAGGAGGCCAGGCTGGCTGCTCTGAGGGAGGAAGAGGAGCAGAAGAGTGGACTGATTGAGAATATGGAGGCTCTGAGCAGAGAGATGACAGCTCTTTCGGACATAGTCAGAGCCACAGAGGAGGAGCTGAGAGCTGAAGTGTTATTTGTTCATTATTGATTTTATTAATAGTGTTATTATTTATCTCTAAATAAAAAAAAGTGGTCCTCCTTAATTTATATCGTCTGCAGAGACTCGAAGAAACACACCGACCACAGGTTCAGACCCATCGATGAAGCTGCAGCGGAACTCAGAGAGGATCTGCTGAGATCCATGAAACCACTGAAGGAGAAGCAGGAGGTCAAGAAGAAAGTTCAGTCTGAGTTTGATCAGACAGCAGAACATGTGAAGGTCCAGGCTCGACTCACAAAGACGCAGATTAAGAAGCAGTTTAAGAAGCTTCACCAGTTTCTAACAGAGGAAGAGGAGGCCAGGCTGGCTGCTCTGAGGGAGGAAGAGGAGCAGAAGAGTGGACTGATTGAGAATATGGAGGCTATGAGCAGAGAGATGGCAGCTCTTTCGGACACAGTCAGAGCCACAGAGGAGGAGCTGAGAGCTGAAGTATTATTTGTTCATTATTGATTTTATTAATAGTGTTATTATTTATCTCTAAATAAAAAAAAGTGGTCCTCCTTAATTTATATCGTCTACAGAGACTCGAAGAAACACACCGACCACAGGTTCAGACCCATCGATGAAGCTGCAACGGAACTCAAAGAGGATCTGCTGAGATCTATGAAACCACTGAAGGAGAAGCAGGAGGTCAAGAAGAAAGTTCAGTCTGAGTTTGATCAGACAGCAGAACATGTGAAGGTCCAGGCTCGACTCACAAAGAGGCAGATTAAGAAGCAGTTTAAGAAGCTTCACCAGTTTCTAACAGAGGAAGAGGAGGCCAGGCTGGCTACTCTGAGGGAGGAAGAGGAGCAGAAGAGTGGACTGATTGAGAATATGGAGGCTCTAAGCAGAGAGATGGCAGCTCTTTCGGACACAGTCAGAGCCACAGAGGAGGAGCTGAGAGCTGAAGTGTTATTTGTTCATTATTGATTTTATTAATAGTGTTATTATTTATCTCTAAATAAAAAAAGTGGTCCTCCTTAATTTATATCGTCTGCAGAGACTCGAAGAAACACACCGACCACAGGTTCAGACCCATCGATGAAGCTGCAGCGGAACTCAGAGAGGATCTGCTGAGATCCATGAAACCACTGAAGGAGAAGCAGGAGGTCAAGAAGAAAGTTCAGTCTGAGTTTGATCAGACAGCAGAACATGTGAAGGTCCAGGCTCGACTCACAAAGACGCAGATTAAGAAGCAGTTTAAGAAGCTTCACCAGTTTCTAACAGAGGAAGAGGAGGCCAGGCTGGCTGCTCTGAGGGAGGAAGAGGAGCAGAAGAGTGGACTGATTGAGAATATGGAGGCTATGAGCAGAGAGATGGCAGCTCTTTCGGACACAGTCAGAGCCACAGAGGAGGAGCTGAGAGCTGAAGTGTTATTTGTTCATTATTGATTTTATTAATAGTGTTATTATTTATCTCTAAATAAAAAAAGTGGTCCTCCTTAATTTATATCGTCTGCAGAGACTCGAAGAAACACACCGACCACAGGTTCAGACCCATCGATGAAGCTGCAGCGGAACTCAGAGAGGATCTGCTGAGATCCATGAAACCACTGAAGGAGAAGCAGGAGGTCAAGAAGAAAGTTCAGTCTGAGTTTGATCAGACAGCAGAACATGTGAAGGTCCAGGCTCGACTCACAAAGACGCAGATTAAGAAGCAGTTTAAGAAGCTTCACCAGTTTCTAACAGAGGAAGAGGAGGCCAGGCTGGCTGCTCTGAGGGAGGAAGAGGAGCAGAAGAGTGGACTGATTGAGAATATGGAGGCTATGAGCAGAGAGATGGCAGCTCTTTCGGACACAGTCAGAGCCACAGAGGAGGAGCTGAGAGCTGAAGTATTATTTGTTCATTATTGATTTTATTAATAGTGTTATTATTTATCTCTAAATAAAAAAAAGTGGTCCTCCTTAATTTATATCGTCTGCAGAGACTCGAAGAAACACACCGACCACAGGTTCAGACCCATCGATGAAGCTGCAACGGAACTCAAAGAGGATCTGCTGAGATCTATGAAACCACTGAAGGAGAAGCAGGAGGTCAAGAAGAAAGTTCAGTCTGAGTTTGATCAGACAGCAGAACATGTGAAGGTCCAGGCTCGACTCACAAAGAGGCAGATTAAGAAGCAGTTTAAGAAGCTTCACCAGTTTCTAACAGAGGAAGAGGAGGCCAGGCTGGCTACTCTGAGGGAGGAAGAGGAGCAGAAGAGTGGACTGATTGAGAATATGGAGGCTCTAAGCAGAGAGATGGCAGCTCTTTCGGACACAGTCAGAGCCACAGAGGAGGAGCTGAGAGCTGAAGTGTTATTTGTTCATTATTGATTTTATTAATAGTGTTATTATTTATCTCTAAATAAAAAAAGTGGTCCTCCTTAATTTATATCGTCTGCAGAGACTCGAAGAAACACACCGACCACAGGTTCAGACCCATCGATGAAGCTGCAGCGGAACTCAGAGAGGATCTGCTGAGATCCATGAAACCACTGAAGGAGAAGCAGGAGGTCAAGAAGAAAGTTCAGTCTGAGTTTGATCAGACAGCAGAACATGTGAAGGTCCAGGCTCGACTCACAAAGACGCAGATTAAGAAGCAGTTTAAGAAGCTTCACCAGTTTCTAACAGAGGAAGAGGAGGCCAGGCTGGCTGCTCTGAGGGAGGAAGAGGAGCAGAAGAGTGGACTGATTGAGAATATGGAGGCTATGAGCAGAGAGATGGCAGCTCTTTCGGACACAGTCAGAGCCACAGAGGAGGAGCTGAGAGCTGAAGTGTTATTTGTTCATTATTGATTTTATTAATAGTGTTATTATTTATCTCTAAATAAAAAAAAGTGGTCCTCCTTAATTTATATCGTCTGCAGAGACTCGAAGAAACACACCGACCACAGGTTCAGACCCATCGATGAAGCTGCAACGGAACTCAAAGAGGATCTGCTGAGATCTATGAAACCACTGAAGGAGAAGCAGGAGGTCAAGAAGAAAGTTCAGTCTGAGTTTGATCAGACAGCAGAACATGTGAAGGTCCAGGCTCGACTCACAAAGAGGCAGATTAAGAAGCAGTTTAAGAAGCTTCACCAGTTTCTAACAGAGGAAGAGGAGGCCAGGCTGGCTGCTCTGAGGGAGGAAGAGGAGCAGAAGAGTGGACTGATTGAGAATATGGAGGCTCTGAGCAGAGAGATGGCAGCTCTTTCGGACACAGTCAGAGCCACAGAGGAGGAGCTGAGAGCTGAAGTGAAAAGAAACGTCCATTGTTAAACGGGGGTGGAGGCCTCCGGGTTCAACTGTCCCCCTCTATGATTGCTAGTATCACTAAGCCCTCTGTGAATAGCAAACAACCATCAGGGTGCTAACGATCCATCGTTAGGCTGATGGTCCTCCTTGATCATGTGAGCAACTGGTTTCGGCTGTCATCAGCCAACTGGTTGATCCACTGTGGGAGGGTGCTATTTATAAGACTGAGCTGAATACAGCAACTCAGACTGAAGAAGGCTTTCGGACGAAAGACGAAACTTTTGCTTCGTTTTGTTTTATTTTTTTGAATGTCCAGAGGACCAGACTTAGCTTTTTTAGATAAAATAAATAAATAAAGTATTTAAAAGTGTTACACAGATTTATACAATATTAATACATAATACAGATGGGTACATACCAGATACTGGTAGCATACTGGTTATATAACCGGTATGTATATTTTGTACCAGGCTATAGTATGAAGTGACATGTTATCCTGTACTTAACTGGTATGTACCTGGTACCTATGCAACGAAAGACTAAACATTTCTACGTTTTGTACCAGGCTATAGTATGAAGTGACATGTTATCCTGTACTTAACTGGTATGTACCTGGTACCTATGCAACGAAAGACTAAACATTTCTACGTTTTTGTTTTGTTTTTTAAATGTCCAGAGGCCAGACGTAGATTTTTAGATACATTAAAAAATCTGTAAGTTTTGTTTCTGTTTTTATCTCTTTTCAGTTATTCCCCGGTTTCTCACAAAGTCTCATATTTTGAACTGTTCTTTGAGCCAACATAGGGCCCTCAACCTTCTTACAGTGGTTGCATTAATTCTTTCTGGTCAGTTTTCCTTCACTTATGTGATTTCGGAAATTACGCATTACATCAGCTACTTCACCATTTGACCACTTTTTCTTTGCCATTCTTCTGGATCCTAGACTTGCTTGACTTTTTCTCTAGAAAACATGGAGGACACAGAAAAAAATCATGTATTTAGTATATGGGCAAGTCAACATTCATCAGAACTTTAAACAAAGTATTTATAAGATTACAGTCCGAGGGAAACTCATAAAAATCAAAATTAAAATTTTATTTTGTTACATGTTTTTCCCATGATGTAAACACATGGATTAGATGTCTTGCTCATGGAGCCCATGCAGCCCCTCAGTAAACCTTAATGTTTTGTGTGCAATATATTAAATTAGGTAAGAGTTACACTGTGGAGTTGAAAAAAACTGCTTACGAATGCATAAAAATGATCAGAAACGTGTGTCCACGTTTAGCTAACGAACTGTGGTGAAAAAACACAGAAAAACTCAGTATTTTTTGTGTTTTTTCCAAAAATTCACCAGCACTAACATGTTCAACTGAAGTTGTGTATGTTTGTGTGTGTGACTGTTTTGTGGTTTTTAAGGACAGTGTTTTGTCAGGACAGTAATGAGCTGTTATCTGATTGATTGTCTGATTGTTTATAGCGTATGACTGTCCAAACAAACAACTGTCCATAAAAACCACAATACACTCCTATACACACCTAATTGAACATTAAGGTTGATGAAACCACACGTAGCAAGTAATTCTGTTTAGGAACACAAGAACTAAAATGTACCTTGGTATTCGTGTTTAAAGGAAGTTGATCGTGCTTCTGGCTACCTGCGATCTCCTGACTCTGGACGTGCTCACATGACATCTGTAACAGATCAGTTATACTTATATTTAGAGGAAATTCTACATTTTGATGATAGCTGCTGTCACATGTAAACCAATAAACATTACATGATTGTTTTTGGCCAAAGTATCCATCTCACATAAAGGAAAGATGGATGGACAGAGTATTTACAAAACTCCTCTCATGATAGGTGGACTAAGATGAAATTAAAATTAGCTGAATGAAAGAAAACTATAAATTTAAAAACTGTGACAAATAATATTGAAGTCATATTTAACAATCCCTGCATTATTTATATAATTGATATCTATGTCATATACATACACACAAATATACATATATACATGTATATAAGCATATCATAAATGCATAGTCATGTACTGTACAGTGTATATACATATATGCATATACATGTATATATATGCATATACTGTACAGATAGACATATACATGTAAATATAACATGTTCTACTAAAATTGTGTGTGTTTGTGTGTGTGACTGTTTTGTGGTTTTAATGGACAGTGGTTTGTTAGGACAGCAATACGCTATAATCAGACAATCAGATAATAGCTCATTACTGTCCTGACAAAACACTGTCCTTAGAAACCACAAAACAGTCACACACAAAAACACACACAATTTTAGTTGAACATGTTATATTTACATGCCTATTACACGTATATGTAAGTGCCTATTTACATGTATATGTAAGTGCCTATATACATGTATATGTAAGTGCATATATACATGAATATGTAAGTGCATATATACATGTACTGTATATGCAAATGCATTTAAACATGTAAATGCATATATGTATATATACAAGAATATGCATATATGTACATATGCATAAACATATAGATGTATATATGCATAAACATACACATGTATATATATGCATATACATATAATGTTCAGATAGACATATACATGTAAATATAACATGTTCAACTGAAGTTGTGTGTGTTTGTGTGTGTGACCGTTTTGTGGTTTTTAAGGACAGTGTTTTGTCAGGACAGCAATACGCTATACAGTAATCAGACAATCAGATAACAGCTCATTACTGTCCTGACAAAACACTGTCCTTAGAAACCACAAAACAGTCACACACACAAACACACACAATTTGAGTTGAACATGTTATATTTACATGCCTATTACACGTATATGTAAGTGCCTATTTACATGTATGTGTAAGTGCATATATACATGTATATGTAAGTGCATATATACATGTACTGTATATGCAAATGCATTTAAACATGTAAATGCATATATGTATATATACAAGAATATGCATATATGTACATATGCATAAACATATAGATGTATATATGCATAAACATATACATGTATATATATGCATATACATATAATGTACAGATAGACATATACATGTAAATATAACATGTTCAACTGAAGTTGTGTGTGTTTGTGTGTGTGACTGTTTTGTGGTTTTTAAGGACAGTGTTTTGTCAGGACAGCAATACGCTATACAGTAATCAGACAATCAGATAACAGCTCATTACTGTCCTGACAAAACACTGTCCTTAGAAACCACAAAACAGTCACACACACAAACACACACAATTTGAGTTGAACATGTTATATTTACATGCCTATTACACGTATATGTAAGTGCCTATTTACATGTATGTGTAAGTGCATATATACATGTATATGTAAGTGCATATATACATGTACTGTATATGCAAATGCATTTAAACATGCAAATGCATATATGTATATATACAAGAATATGCATATATGTACATATGCATAAACATATAGATGTATATATGCATAAACATATACATGTATATATATGCATATACATATAATGTTCAGATAGACATATACATGTAAATATAACATGTTCAACTGAAGTTGTGTGTTTGTGTGTGTGACTGTTTTGTGGTTTTTAAGGACAATGTTTTGTCAGGACAGTAATGAGCTGTTATCTGATTGATTGTCTGATTGTTTATAGCGTCTGACTGTCCAAACAAACAACTGTCCATAAAAACCATAGTACACTCCTATACACACCTAATTGAACATTAAGGTTGATGAAACCACACGTAGCAAGTAATTCTGTTTAGGAACACAAGAACTAAAATGTACCTTGGTATTCGTGTTTAAAGGAAGTTGATCGTGCTTCTGGCTACCTGCGATCTCCTGACTCTGGACGTGTTCACATGACATCTGTAAGAGATCATTTATACTTATATTTAGAGGAAATTCTACATTTTGATGATAGCTGCTGTCACATGTAAACCAATAAACATTACATGATTGTTTGTTTTTGGCCCAAGTATCCATCTCACATAAAGGAAAGATAAATGGACAGAGTATTTACAAAACTCCTCTCATGATAGGTGGACTAAGATGAAATTAAAATTAGCTGAATTAAAGAAAACTATAAATTAAAAAACTGTGACTAATAATATTGAAGTCATACTTAACAATCCCTGCATTATTTATATAATTGATATCTATGTCATATACATACACACAAATATACATATATACATGTATATAAGCATATCATAAATGCATATTCATGTACTGTACAGTGTATATACATATATGCATATAAATGTATATATGCATATCAGATAGACATATACATGTAAATATAACATGTTCTACTAAAATTGTGTGTGTTTGTGTGTGTGACTGTTTTGTGGTTTTAATGGACAGTGGTTTGTTAGGACAGCAATACGCTATAATCAGACAATCAGATAACAGCTCATTACTGTCCTGACAAAACACTGTCCTTAGAAACCACAAAACAGTCACACACACAAACACACACAATTTGAGTTGAACATGTTATATTTACATGCCTATTACATGTATATGTAAGTGCCTATTTACATGTATGTGTAAGTGCATATATACATGTATATGTAAGTGCATATATACATGTACTGTATATGCAAATGCATTTAAACATGTAAATGCATATATGTATATATACAAGAATATGCATATATGTACATATGCATAAACATATAGATGTATATATGCATAAACATATACATGTATATATATGCATATACGTATAATGTTCAGATAGACATATACATGTAAATATAACATGTTCAACTGAAGTTGTGTGTGTTTGTGTGTGTGACTGTTTTGTGGTTTTTAAGGACAGTGTTTTGTCAGGACAGCAATACGCTATACAGTAATCAGACAATCAGATAACAGCTCATTACTGTCCTGACAAAACACTGTCCTTAGAAACCACAAAACAGTCACACACACAAACACACACAATTTGAGTTGAACATGTTATATTTACATGCCTATTACATGTATATGTAAGTGCCTATTTACATGTATGTGTAAGTGCATATATACATGTATATGTAAGTGCATATATACATGTACTGTATATGCAAATGCATTTAAACATGTAAATGCATATATGTATATATACAAGAATATGCATATATGTACATATGCATAAACATATAGATGTATATATGCATAAACATATACATGTATATATATGCATATACATATAATGTACAGATAGACATATACATGTAAATATAACATGTTCAACTGAAGTTGTGTGTGTTTGTGTGTGTGACTGTTTTGTGGTTTTTAAGGACAGTGTTTTGTCAGGACAGTAATGAGCTGTTATCTGATTGATTGTCTGATTGTTTATAGCGTCTGACTGTCCAAACAAACAACTGTCCATAAAAACCATAGTACACTCCTATACACACCTAATTGAACATTAAGGTTGATGAAACCACACGTAGCAAGTAATTCTGTTTAGGAACACAAGAACTAAAATGTACCTTGGTATTCGTGTTTAAAGGAAGTTGATCGTGCTTCTGGCTACCTGCGATCTCCTGACTCTGGACGTGTTCACATGACATCTGTAAGAGATCATTTATACTTATATTTAGAGGAAATTCTACATTTTGATGATAGCTGCTGTCACATGTAAACCAATAAACATTACATGATTGTTTGTTTTTGGCCCAAGTATCCATCTCACATAAAGGAAAGATAAATGGACAGAGTATTTACAAAACTCCTCTCATGATAGGTGGACTAAGATGAAATTAAAATTAGCTGAATGAAAGAAAACTATAAATTAAAAACTGTGACTAATAATATTGAAGTCATACTTAACAATCCCTGCATTATTTATATAATTGATATCTATGTCATATACATACACACAAATATACATATATACATGTATATAAGCATATCATAAATGCATATTCATGTACTGTACAGTGTATATACATATATGCATATAAATGTATATATGCATATCAGATAGACATATACATGTAAATATAACATGTTCTACTAAAATTGTGTGTGTTTGTGTGTGTGACTGTTTTGTGGTTTTTATGGACAGTGTTTTGTTAGGACAGCAATACGCTATAATCAGACAATCCGATAACAGCTCATTACTGTCCTGACAAAACACTGTCCTTAGAAACCACAAAACAGTCACACACACAAACACACACAATTTGAGTTGAACATGTTATATTTACATGCCTATTACATGTATATGTAAGTGCCTATTTACATGTATGTGTAAGTGCATATATACATGTATATGTAAGTGCATATATACATGTACTGTATATGCAAATGCATTTAAACATGTAAATGCATATATGTATATATACAAGAATATGCATATATGTACATATGCATAAACATATAGATGTATATATGCATAAACATATACATGTATATATATGCATATACATATAATGTACAGATAGACATATACATGTAAATATAACATGTTCAACTGAAGTTGTGTGTGTTTGTGTGTGTGACTGTTTTGTGGTTTTTAAGGACAGTGTTTTGTCAGGACAGTAATGAGCTGTTATCTGATTGATTGTCTGATTGTTTATAGCGTCTGACTGTCCAAACAAACAACTGTCCATAAAAACCATAGTACACTCCTATACACACCTAATTGAACATTAAGGTTGATGAAACCACACGTAGCAAGTAATTCTGTTTAGGAACACAAGAACTAAAATGTACCTTGGTATTCGTGTTTAAAGGAAGTTGATCGTGCTTCTGGCTACCTGCGATCTCCTGACTCTGGACGTGTTCACATGACATCTGTAAGAGATCATTTATACTTATATTTAGAGGAAATTCTACATTTTGATGATAGCTGCTGTCACATGTAAACCAATAAACATTACATGATTGTTTGTTTTTGGCCAAAGTATCCATCTCACATAAAGGAAAGATGGATGGACAGAGTATTTACAAAACTCCTCTCATGATAGGTGGACTAAGATGAAATTAAAATTAGCTGAATGAAAGAAAACTATAAATTTAAAAACTGTGACTAATAATATTGAAGTCATACTTAACAATCCCTGCATTATTTATATAATTGATATCTATGTCATATACATACACACAAATATACATATATACATGTATATAAGCATATCATAAATGCATATTCATGTACTGTACAGTGTATATACATATATGCATATAAATGTATATATGCATATCAGATAGACATATACATGTAAATATAACATGTTCTACTAAAATTGTGTGTGTTTGTGTGTGTGACTGTTTTGTGGTTTTTAAGGACAGTGTTTTGTCAGGACAGCAATACGCTATACAGTAATCAGACAATCCGATAACAGCTCATTACTGTCCTGACAAAACACTGTCCTTAGAAACCACAAAACAGTCACACACACAAACACACACAATTTGAGTTGAACATGTTATATTTACATGCCTATTACACGTATATGTAAGTGCCTATTTACATGTATATGTAAGTGCATATATACATGTATATGTAAGTGCATATATACATGTACTGTATATGCAAATGCATTTAAACATGTAAATGCATATATGTATATATACAAGAATATGCATATATGTACATATGCATAAACATATAGATGTATATATGCATAAACATATACATGTATATATATGCATATACATATAATGTACAGATAGACATATACATGTAAATATAACATGTTCAACTGAAGTTGTGTGTGTTTGTGTGTGTGACTGTTTTGTGGTTTTTAAGGACAGTGTTTTGTCAGGACAGTAATGAGCTGTTATCTGATTGATTGTCTGATTGTTTATAGCGTCTGACTGTCCAAACAAACAACTGTCCATAAAAACCATAGTACACTCCTATACACACATAATTGAACATTAAGGTTGATGAAACCACACGTAGCAAGTAATTCTGTTTAGGAACACAAGAACTAAAATGTACCTTGGTATTCGTGTTTAAAGGAAGTTGATCGTGCTTCTGGCTACCTGCGATCTCCTGACTCTGGACGTGTTCACATGACATCTGTAAGAGATCATTTATACTTATATTTAGAGGAAATTCTACATTTTGATGATAGCTGCTGTCACATGTAAACCAATAAACATTACATGATTGTTTGTTTTTGGCCAAAGTATCCATCTCACATAAAGGAAAGATGGATGGACAGAGTATTTACAAAACTCCTCTCATGATAGGTGGACTAAGATGAAATTAAAATTAGCTGAATGAAAGAAAACTATAAATTTAAAAACTGTGACTAATAATATTGAAGTCATACTTAACAATCCCTGCATTATTTATATAATTGATATCTATGTCATATACATACACACAAATATACATATATACATGTATATAAGCATATCATAAATGCATATTCATGTACTGTACAGTGTATATACATATATGCATATACATGTATATATATGCATATACTGTACAGATAGACATATACATGTAAATATAACATGTTCTACTAAAATTGTGTGTGTTTGTGTGTGTGACTGTTTTGTGGTTTTAATGGACAGTGGTTTGTTAGGACAGCAATACGCTATAATCAGACAATCAGATAACAGCTCATTACTGTCCTGACAAAACACTGTCCTTAGAAACCACAAAACAGTCACACACACAAACACACACAATTTGAGTTGAACATGTTATATTTACATGCCTATTACATGTATATATAAGTGCATATATACATGTATATGTAAGTGCATATATACATGTATATGTAAGTGCATATATACATGTACTGTATATGCAAATGCATTTAAACATGTAAATGCATATATGTATATATACAAGAATATGCATATATGTACATATGCATAAACATATAGATGTATATATGCATAAACATATACATGTATATATATGCATATACATATAATGTTCAGATAGACATATACATGTAAATATAACATGTTCAACTGAAGTTGTGTGTGTTTGTGTGTGTGACCGTTTTGTGGTTTTTAAGGACAGTGTTTTGTCAGGACAGCAATACGCTATACAGTAATCAGACAATCAGATAACAGCTCATTACTGTCCTGACAAAACACTGTCCTTAGAAACCACAAAACAGTCACACACACAAACACACACAATTTGAGTTGAACATGTTATATTTACATGCCTATTACATGTATATATAAGTGCATATATACATGTATATGTAAGTGCATATATACATGTATATGTAAGTGCATATATACATGTACTGTATATGCAAATGCATTTAAACATGTAAATGCATATATGTATATATACAAGAATATGCATATATGTACATATGCATAAACATATAGATGTATATATGCATAAACATATACATGTATATATATGCATATACATATAATGTACAGATAGACATATACATGTAAATATAACATGTTCAACTGAAGTTGTGTGTGTTTGTGTGTGTGACTGTTTTGTGGTTTTTAAGGACAGTGTTTTGTCAGGACAGCAATACGCTATACAGTAATCAGACAATCAGATAACAGCTCATTACTGTCCTGACAAAACACTGTCCTTAGAAACCACAAAACAGTCACACACACAAACACACACAATTTGAGTTGAACATGTTATATTTACATGCCTATTACACGTATATGTAAGTGCCTATTTACATGTATGTGTAAGTGCATATATACATGTATATGTAAGTGCATATATACATGTACTGTATATGCAAATGCATTTAAACATGTAAATGCATATATGTATATATACAAGAATATGCATATATGTACATATGCATAAACATATAGATGTATATATGCATAAACATATACATGTATATATATGCATATACATATAATGTACAGATAGACATATACATGTAAATATAACATGTTCAACTGAAGTTGTGTGTGTTTGTGTGTGTGACTGTTTTGTGGTTTTTAAGGACAGTGTTTTGTCAGGACAGTAATGAGCTGTTATCTGATT